>SKCR01048621.1:0-54259 GCA_019454045.1 Zanthoxylum bungeanum
ATCTGAAGTTAGATCTGAAAGTTTTAAGAGGGGAGAAGACGAGATTTAAACCGGTAAATTGAAAACAAAACTGGGAAATCAGAATAGTAGATGACTAGAACCGATAATAGAGAAACAAATGATTTAAAAAATCACGGTGATCAATTTGGTAGAAGACCAAAGAGATCCAAGTTCACGACGAAGAAGACACGAATCGCCCAAAATTGAGAGCATATCACTGTTGCTTTGTGCCATAAATGTATCGTTTAGGTTGCCAAGTTGCCAAGCTTAGATAGTCAATTTGAACTTGAAAAGGGGAATCCCTCCCTTACAAGAAATTTAGCCATAGCCAAAGCTTAAAAGCTTCAAAGTTTGATGAAAATGTCGTGAATGTTATTCCAAGAAGAAGAAAACAAAGTTTAAATAGGTTACAAAGAGAAACCCTAAAGGTGTGAATGGACAAAAATGTCCCTAAAGTGAAATTACCAAAAGACCTGAAAACTACCCAAACCATTCACTCAAGCACGTCCCCAAAGTCTTTTCCCACCTAAAGTAGCTTAAAACAATGATTAGAAACTAATCTAACTTAAGCTAATTTGAGGTGCTTACATCAAATAGTAAATTGACGTGCTTACTCAATAAGCAAGGTTCTAAGCATAATTAAGCCTAATGGCATAGTCAACCATGCTAATTACATCATAAATAAAGTCAAAATGTCGAGCACAAATGACAAAAATGCCCCCATTTGGCCGAATTCAACATGGTCCCAAAATGGGTGAAATCGGGTCAAAAGGATGCTGGTGCTGAAGCTACTCTGCTATGCTTCAGTCTGAGCTGATCTGGGTCAAATGAAATAGCTTGGGGACCTCTCTGGTTATGCCCATATATGTCTCTGGTGTGCACTTGACTAGGTTGCTGCAACTGGTCACATAGCTTTGAGCTAGTCCCGCAAAGGCCTCTCTGATCTTCTTTGCTCTTTGGCGAGTGATTGGACCTATTGGAAACTGCATGGGTTCTTCCAAGTTGTTAGCTGCATGCTGTAATGTCTCTGGTGTGGTTGGACTCATGTCAGTCAGCAAAGGTTAAGCATTCTCAACTTCAGGCTCTTCGCAGAGAGTTTGAAACTCTTCAAATGAAGCAAGGAGAGTCAGTGAATGATTATTTTTCAAGGATAACGACAATTGCAAATAAAATGCGGATATATGGTGAAAAAATGACAGATGTCTCTATAATTGAGAAGATTCTTCGATCAATGATTTCCAGTTTTGATTATGTTGTTTGTTCAATTCAAGCGTCAAATGACATAGATGAACTCTCAAATGATGAACTCCAAAGTTCTCTGCAAGTCCATGAGCAAAAGGTGAATCGGAGCAGCAGTACTATCTCAGATGAGCAGGCATTAAAGTCCTCAACCAATACTGAATCTTCAGGTTTTAGAGGAAGAGGTAGAGGCAGAGGCAGCGGCCGTGGTAGAGGTCGAGGAAGAGGAGGCAGAGGAAACTCAGAGGGAGGTAGAACGACTGGTAATCAATCTTCAGACTTCAGTAGAGGTCGTGGAAATCAAAACCTCGACAAATCCAATGTTGAATGCTTCAGATGTCATAAGTATGAGCACTACCATTCTGAATGCTACACCAACCTTCAAAGGCACAAAGGAAAAGAAGAAGGGCAGTCCAATTTTGCAGAGAAAAATGAGCAAGAAACACTATTGATGGCATCACATGGGAAAGAAAATGTTGCTGAACCAAACATATGGTATCTTGACACAGGTTGCAGCAATCATATGTGTGGAAGTAAGTCATTTTTTTCCCATTTAAATGGAGATTTTCATACTACTGTGAGTTTCGGTGATCATTCTAAAGTGAGTGTCATGGGAAAAGGTGATGTTAATATTATGACTAATATGGGTAGTGTTGAGACTATTTCAAATGTCTTTTACATTCTTGATCTGAAAAGTAATTTGTTGAGTATGGGACAGTTGCAGGAGAAAGGTTATATGGCTACAATCAAAGATGGTGCTTGTGAGATTTATGATCCCAATAGAAGTCTAACAATTGCTCATGTGAAGATGACTCCAAACATATTATTTCCACTAAGAATCAAGAGCTTTCAAACTTGTCTTATGACAAATATGGATGATCCAGCATGGCTATGGCATTTTCGTTATGGCCATCTAAACTTCAATGGATTGAAAACTCTTTCTCATAAGAACATGGTGATTGGCCTACCTCAGATTGCTCCACCCAGCAAAATATGTGAAGAATGCATTGTGGGCAAACAACATCGTGAAAAATTCCAAAAAGGAAAGACATGGAGAGCTCAAGGACCATTAGAACTGATCCATTCAGATATTTGCGGCCCTATCAATCCGGCATCAAATGGACAAAAGAAATATTTCATCTCTTTAACTGATGATTATTGTCGAAAAACATGGGTTTATTTTTTGCAAGAAAAATCTGAAGCTTTAATAGTATTTAAAAGCTTTAAAGATCAAGTGGAGAATGAAGCTGGAATGACCATTAAAATTCTCCACACTGATCGTGGTGGTGAATACATGTCTCGAGACTTCTCTGAATTCTGTGATGAGTATGGGATTCAAAGGCAATTGACAGCAGCTTATACACCTCAACATAATGGTGTATCAGAGAGGAAGAATCGAACCATCTTGAACATGGTAAGAAGCATGGTAGCTCATGAGAGAGTTCCAAAACGATTCTGGCCAGAAGTAATCAACTGGAGTATTCATATTTTGAATCGGTGTCCCACATTTTTCGTTCAAAATATGACACCAGAAGAAGCCTGGAGTGGACGAAAGCCAGTTGTTGATCACTTCAAAGTCTTTGGGTGCATTGCATATGCACACATTCCAGATTAGAAAAGGAAGAAGTTGGATGATAAAGGTGTCAAATGTGTCTTTGTAGGAGTGGGTGAACAATCCAAAGCCTATAAGTTGTTCAATCCTGCTACAGAGAAAATTATCATCAGCAGGGATGTAATCTTTGATGAAGAAAAGACATGGACTTGGGCTGAAAAGTGTATTGGGCAGCAGCAAATACCAGTGAGTATTGATGAAGAAGAAGCTGAAATACAGCCACAACATCAAACACATGTTGAGCCTACTCAAAATCAACAATTGCAGCAGCAACAGATGATACTCGACCTCAATGAACTAGAAAGAGCCCTCATGGATGGTTGATTATGAGGTAGCAGGGATTGTTCAAATGGAGGATCCACTAACCCATTTTGCTCTATTTTCAGATTGTGACCCAATGTCTTTTGAAGAAGCAGTGAAATAGTCAAAATGGAGGCAAGCAATGGATGACGAGATAATATCCATTAAAAGAAATGATACATGGGAGTTGGTTGAGCTTCCAAAAGGTCAAAAGTCCATTGGAGTGAAGTGGGTCTACAAGACTAAGCTGAACAAGAAAGAGGAAGTTGACAAATTCAAAGCACGCTTGGTTGCCAAAGGGTACAAGCAAGAATTTGGGATCGATTACACTGAAGTCTTTGCTCCAGTTGCAAGGCACGATACAATCAGAATGATGATTACATTGGCAGCACAAAATTCATGGCCAATCTTGCAACTAGATGTCAAATCGGCCTTTTTACATGGAGAATTACAAGAGCAGGTATTTATTGATCAACCTTCTGGTTATGTTAATATTGGCAATGAACATAAAGTGTACAAGTTAAATAAGGCATTGTATAGTTTAAAACAAGCCCCAAGGGCATGGTATGGTCGAATTTGTATACACTTAAAGTGTGAGAGACAAAAGAAAAGAGGAAAAAAAAGAGTTAAAAAAAAAAGAGGAAAAAAGAAAAGAAAAGAAAAGAGTGAGACAAAAACAATAGCGAGTGATCACAAGATTGGCTAAGTGTCACATTGACTGCTTGCTTGTTTGTTTCCGCATTTAGCTAACTCGTCTTTTTTCTTATTCCGTGCACTCTAACTTAAGTCTCTTTGATTGAGTCTTTGTGATTACTATTCTTATTCGCGTTATTCCACCTGCACTATTTACATTATTGGTTCTTTGTGTTTCTGCTAGCTTGTGGACTACACCATAGTTGACCATTCTGGGAATTGAGTTGATTTGTAATTGAATTGAGGAAGAACTCAAGAGTGGTAAAAGACAGTGATTGTGAGCACAGTATCGGTAAAAGCCAATAGAGTGCAAACACGAGTGGAGTGATATCATTCGAGTGTAAACACATGAGATTGTGAGGATTTACATATTTGTTTTGCTTTTTATTATTTATAATCTATTTGTTTAGTGTTGAGATGGCAGGTCCAACTTTAACTATTGATGATAAGATCGAGGTTTTGGATACTTTCAAAAGTGATATCCAAGATATTATGATTGATTATAGAAGATCTTATAAGAAATGGAAAAAGACTTGGAAGGCCTGTGTACTCAGGACAGTCTTATGAGATTTGGTATATCCTCTTGCTCGCGGTGTATCCTTTGTGGTTGTTCGAGTGAGGACATCGATCATCTTTTTTTTCAGTGCCTCTTTTCATTGAGGGTTTGGTCGTCTGTGCTAGCCATGTGTGGTTTAGACTGGAGCTGTCGAGATTGGCGCCAAACTATTGAGTGGCTTTGTCAGTTCTCTGGTGCCTCTTTATATCATCTTCTGGTTCGTCTGTCCTTTGCAGCGTCAGTTTACCATATATGGAGGGAGAGGAATGCTCGCACTCATGATATGCCTCTTAGGCCAGTTTCTGTTCTTCTATATGATATTGTTTTTGATGTTCGGAATCGTATTAGTTCTTTACGTAAGGTGACTCCATCTTATGACAATAAATGGCTTCACCTTTCGTGGCACTTGCCCGATGACATCTTTAGTTGATCTATTGTAGCCGTTTGGCTTTCTTCTAGGAGGGCTTGTCCTCTCTAGATCCTGGGGGATGCCCCTTTGCTCTTGTATAGTTTACTTTTGGTTATAATACTTACCTTATCCAAAAAAAAAATGATGAGAGTACTCAACAACCAAAAGCTATTGAAGTTGTGTGTAATAAAGTGGGAAGCACTTGTGATGTTGAGTGCATAGCGAATGAAAACACTTGTGAGGCCTTGAATGTTGTGAATTGTGTTATAAGTGACATGGTGAGTGAAAATGCTTGTGAGACCGTGAGCATTGAGGGAGTAAACACTTGTGAGGTGGTGTGCTTTGAGGTTGAAAAACATAGTGAAGCCGAGCAAGTGTGTGAGGAGGTCTTTGCAAGTATGGTTGAGATAGTGGCAATGAGTGATGATGAAGCTGTGAGAGCTGGTGAAAAGAAAGTAGATGTGGTAGTGAAGTTTTTCCATAACATTTTCTCTATTGTTTATGTTTTTTCATCGCAGGTACAAGTGGTCAAGTATGATTCTTTTATATTTCAATATCATCGTCCAATTGATTTTGTCATAACTATCTATGATCCGGGTTCGGATTCGAGGACGAATCCATTTCAAGAGAGGGAGAATCACATGATCCAAGGGATAACATTTGACATGAATGCAGTCACCCAAGGAACATTAGAGCCTTTGCAATTACCGACAGGCCCAATCACACGCCAAGAGCTAAGAAGATCACAGACGCAATAGCGGGGCCAGAGTTTGCATATAATAGAGAGGTCCCCAAGCTATTTCATTTGACCCAGATCAGCTCAAACTGAAGCATAGCAGAGCAGCTTCAACACCAGCACCATTTTGACCCGATTTGACCTAATTTGGGACTATGTTGAATTCAGCCAAATGGGGGCATTTTTGTCAGTTGTGCTCGACATGTTGACATTATTTTTGATGTAATTAAGCTAGTTGACCAGGTCATTAGGGTTAAATATGCTTAGAACCTTGCTTATTGAGTAAGCACATCAATTTACTATTTGATGTAAGCACCTCAAATTAGCTTAAGTTAGATTAGTTTCTAATCATTGTTTTAAGGTACTTTAGGTAGGAAAAGACTTTTGGGGACGTACTTGAGTGAAAGCTTTGGGTAGTTTTTAGGTCTTTTGGTAATTTCACTTTAGGGACATTTTTGTCCATTCACACCTTTAGGGTTTCTCTTTGTAACCTATTTAAACTTTGTTTTCTTCTTCTTTGGAAGAACATACACGACATTTTGAGAAACTTTCAAGCTTTTAAGCTTTGGCTATGGCTAAAGTTCTTGTGAGGGAGGGATTCCCCTTTTCAAGTTCAAATTGACTTATCTAAGCTTGGCAACTTAGTGGCGTCTCCATTGCTAGCAAAATACAATCTGATTTCATGCTTGTGGTTATCATGGACGTGAGTTTTATGGTGGTTAGGGGATGATCTTGGTTGGGTTTTGTTCCTACAAAAACAGTATTCAAAGTTCTTGGGGTTTTGAGAAAGATGCTTGGGGGTTTGCTTGGTTTCCAACCCAAGTGATTTTCTTGTCATTTGGTATCATGAGCTTAGGGTTCTGAGGTCTGCTTTCCTATCCTTGTGTTGTTTAATCTTGTATTCATCTTTTTTCTTTGTTGATTTAGTTTCGGCATCAAGGTTTTACTTCCACCTTGATTCGGCCATTGTAGGATCTTGTTGTTTCTTGCTGATTCTTGTTGATTTGTCATCAAAATAGCATGAATAACATTCTGCCCTTGAGTGTTTTTTATTGATCATGAGTATTTCTTTGAGTGAAGCCTTGGCTACTTAGGTCAAATTGGGGCTTTTTTGTTCTTTGCGTTAATCAAGTGTTTAGTTGTTAATTGTATGTTACTAGGACGTGTTTAACATTGTTCTTAAGTTATTAGTGTCAAAAATCCAAAAGAAAAAAAAATAATCAGATCAGATTCGACCTAGTGAGATTTATTGATATATCTTGTCTTGCTATTGTTGAATACATGCAATTAGTGTTGTTTCCATAGGTATTATTCATATCAACTTTGCAAAAAATCAGAATTGACATCATTCATCTTGGTATTTACGTGAGCTTACTTGTTTGCATTCTTGTGAAGTTAGCACAATCTTGTGAGTTTGAGTGAAAAGAAAGAAAGATTGAGTGCATTATTGATGAATGTGAATGTGTAATTGATGAAACAAATCTGAATGCACCCAATTTGCTGATTGTAGTGAGTTGTATCATTGTTATCTTGCTCATTTGTGTTGTTAATGTTGAAGAATCAAGTGAAGCAAGGTTGAGTGCAACAAATTTGCACTAAATTCGTGTGTATCCAAGCAAGTATCACTTGCCACCTCTTGAAATATTGTTATTATAAGTGAAGAGGCAATAAATTCATCATTAGCTTGACATGGGAACTTGTGTGTAATCATTTGTTTTTAAGGTGCATGAATAGGCAAGTAGCTGCATCACTTAGTTGCTTGCATAAACTATTTACTTGGCTTGTAATTTGACTTGGCTGAATTCGAAATTGAGTTAGTTACATTGTAACTAGATCATTTATACTCATTTGCAAGTTGAAAGGTAGATATTACCACATTGTCGAATTGATTATATGAGTTACATTGTCATTTGAGTTGTATTTATATGTATTAAGGATATAACTTGAAAATTACCAATGTGGTAATCTTGTTATTTGCATTGTATTTCATTTGCTTTGTATACACTTTGAGTGTGAGAGACAAAAGAAAAGAGGAAAAAAAATAGTTAAAAAAAGAGGAAAAAAAAAAAGAAAAGAAAAGAGTGAGACAAAAACAATAGCGAGTGATCACAAGATTGGCTAAGTGTCACATTGAGTGCTTGCTTGTTTGTTTGCTCATTTAGCTAACTCGTCTTTTTTCTTATTTCGTGCACTCTAGCTTAAGTCTCTTTGATTGAGTCTTCGTGATTACTATTCTTATTCGCATTATTCCACCTGCACTATATATATTATTGGTTCTTTGTGTTTCTGCTAGCTTGTGGACTACACCTTAGTTGACCATTCTGGGAATTGAGTTGATTTGTAATTGAATTGAGGAAGAACTTAAGAGTGGTAAAAGCAGTGATTGTGAGCACAATATCGGGTAAAAGCCAATAGAGTGCAAACACGAGTGAAGTGATATCATTCGAGTGTAAACACATGAGATTGTGAGGTTTACATATTTGTTTTGCTTTTTATTATTTATAATCTGTTTGTTTAGTGTTGAGATGGCAGGTCCAAGTTTAACTATTGATGATAAGATCGGGGTTTTGGATACTTTCAAAAGTGATATCCAAGATATTATGAGTGATTATAGAAGATCTTATGAGAAATGGAAAAACTTGGAAGGTAACTAAATATACAGTGAATGAAGAGAGTACTCAACAACCAAAAGCTATTGAAGTTGTGTGTAATGAAGTGAGAAGCACTTGTGATGTTGAGTGCATAGCGAATGAAAACACTTGTGAGGCATTGAATGTTGTGAATTGTGTTATAAGTGACATGGTGAGTGAAAATGCTTGTGAGACCGTGAGTATTGAGGGAGCAAACACTTGTGAGGTAGTGTGCTTTGAGGTTGAATAACATAGTGAAGCCGAGCAGGTGTGTGAGGAGGTCTTTGCAAGTATGGTTGAGATTGTGGCCATTAGTGATGATGAAGCTGTGAGAGCTGGTGAAAAGAAAGTAGATGTGGTAGTGAAGTTTTTCCATAACATTTTCTCTATTGTTTATGCTTTTTCATCGCAGGTACAAGTGGTCAAGTATGATTCGTTTATATTTCAATAGCATCGTCCAATTGATTTTGTCATAACTATCTATGATCCGGGTTCGGATTCGAGGACAAATCCATTTCAAGAGAGGGAGAATGACATGATCCAAGGGACAACATTTGACGTGAATGCAGTCACCCAAGGAACATTAGAGCCTTTGCAATTGCTGACAGGCCCAATCACACGACAAAGAGCTAAGAAGATCACAGACGCAATAGCGGGGCCAGAGTTTGCATATGATAGATGCATTCATTCTTCTAGTTTTCACTTGCCTTATGAGGTTGATTATGATTCTAATTCTTTAACTCCTATGGATTTATTATCTTTGATTGTTATTAAGCTTGGGAGTATGAATGATAAGGGAAAGGCAGAGTTGGTGAGAATTAGGTTTCCAACGCATTTTTTGTTTGACCCCGCAATTGGGTGTGGCTTTATATGCAAGAGGAAAAGATACAAGCATAACGAAGATCCAAGTTGCAACCAAGAGGGGATGGTCTATTTCAAGTCTTGGGACGGATTAACGACAATGTATATAAGCTGGTAAGTACAACGCAACGTATCTGCTACTTTTAATGTTTCTGACTTAACTTATTTTGATGCAGGTTCAGATTCGAGGTCGAATCCTTTTCAACAAGGAGGGAATGACATGAGTCCAACCACACCAGATACATTACATGATGCAGCTAACAACTTGGAGGAACCTATGCAGTTGCCAACAGGTCCAATCACACGCCAAAGAGAAAAGAATATCAGAGAGGCCTTTGCGGGACTAGCTCAGAGCTATGTGACCAGTTGCAGCAACCAAGTCAAGTGCACACCAGAGACACATATGAGCATAACCAGAGAGGTCCCCAAACTATTTCATTTGACCCAGATCAGCTTAAACTGAAGCATAGCAGAGCAGCTTCAGCACCAGCACCCTTTTGACCCGATTTGACCTATTTTGGGACTATGTTGAATTCGGCCAAATGGGGGCATTTTTGTCATTTTTGCTCGACATGTTGACTTTATTTATGATTTAATTAAGCTAGTTGACCATGTCATTATGGTTAATTATGCTTAGAACCTTGTTTATTGAGTAAGCACGTCAATTTACTATTTGATGTAAGCACCTCAAATTAGCTTAAGTTAGATTAGTTTCTAATCATTGTTTTAAGCTACTTTAGGTGGGAAAAGACTTTTGGGGACGAGCTTGAGTGAAAGCTTTGGGTAGTTTTTAGGTCTTTTGGTAATTTCACTTTAGGGACATTTTTGTCCATTCACACCTTTAGGGTTTCTCTTTGTAACCTATTTAAACTTTGTTTTCTTCTTCTTTGGAAGAACATACACGACATTTTGAGAAACTTTCAAGATTTTAAGCTTTGGCTATGGCTAAATTTCTTGTGAGGGTGGGATTACCCTTTTCATGTTCAAATTGACTTATCTAAGCTTGGCAACTTAGTGGCGTCTCCATTGCTAGCAAAATACAATCTGATTTCATGCTTGTGGTTATCATGGACGTGATTTTCATGGTGGTTAGGGGCTGATCTTGGTTGTGTTTTGTTCCTACAAAATCTGTATTCAAAGTTCTTGGGGTTTTGAGAAAGATGCTTGGGGGTTTGCTTGGTTTCAAACCCAAGTGAGTTTTTGTCACCTTTCTTCTCCTTTATTTTCCTGTATTTCCCCTATGTCTCCGTCTGGTTTACCTGTGGTGGGGCCGCGCCTCCCTGGAGTTGGCCGTAAAGCTGTTAGGGTTGTTTCTCGTGATTCTTTGGCCTCTAAAGCCTCTCCTCCTGTGGATCTTGGTTGTGGTTGTTTGGAACCTGTGAAAGGTCTTGCGAACTCTTCTAAGGTTTTCTCGTCGGTGCCGGCTTCTTTGACCAGTTTCAAGCCTTCTATTTTGCTGGTGTCGTTCCTCCTGGTTCTGACTCTTTGTCCCCTGTTTTGGCCTCTGCACCTGGTAGCCTTGTTTGTGGGTCTGGGTATGGCGTACCCTCTAGATCTGTTAGCGTTTTTTGTGGTTCTGGTCTTGGTGTTGACGGGGGCTCTGTTGGCTGCGGTTCTGGACTTGGTGTTGACGGGGGTTCTATTGGCTGCTCGGGTTATAGTGGTTCTGGACTTGGCACAACCTCTGGGTCTGTTAGTATTGTTTGTGATTCCGGGCACGGTGTTGCAGGTGGTTTTGCTGGCAGTTTGGGCTCTTGTGATGTGGGTTTGTTGAATGGTGGTTCTGCTAGTAGTGTTGGTGTTAACGTTCTTGGCGTTGAGGGTGGTTCTAGTGTTGGAGGTCTTCCTGGATCTGAGACTGTGAATCTACCCTTCAGCCCTTTTGTTGTGCTTCCAGTTTGTGAGACTTTGGCTGGTAATTCTATTTCTGTTGTGGCTGGATTGTGGGACTCTGTGAGTCAGGTTGCTATGTCTGTTGCTAGTGAGGCTCCTGCTGCTTCGGTCTTGAATACTTCTTTCCCTGTGAATGAGGTTGGCGATGCCGTTAATGCTGGTAACTTTTTTGGTGATTCTAGGACTGTATCTTGTGGTGGCTTAGTCCCGCCTTCTGGTTTTGTTTCTGGGGTCGTTTCGCCGGCTGCAAAATTGAGTACTTTAGTTGGTGGTGCCAGTGCCTCTGGGGTTGTTAAGGTAGATAATGCATGTTTGAATGTTCAAACTAATGCTTTTGGTCATACTTTGTTTGTCTCCTGCAGTAGCTTTGGGGGGGCAATGGTTCTACTTGTCCTAAAAGTTATGCTAATGTGCTGAATGGACCTAAAGGAGTAGATCCTCTTGACTCGACATGTTTTTCTACCACACTACATTATGTTCAACCAAATGTTATTGATGGTAAGGTTATAGTGTGACCTCCTGCTGAGGTTGTTGAAGAGGGTAGTGTGTATTGGCGGAGTACATTAGTTGGTTACTTTGCGGGTAAAAGACTTCCTTTTCAAACTGTCAACTCTATTACGTACAAGTTATGGGGGAGGCTTGGTTTGCTAGAGGTTCTAACCTCCGATAATGGTTTTTTTTGTTTAGATTTGATAGCCTTCTAGAAGCTAGTGCGGTGTTCGACAGAGCCCCTTGGCATATGGCTAATAGACCGTTGGTTCTCAAACTTTGGCAACCAGGCTTATCTTTGACCAATGAGGACCTATTTAAGGTTCCGGTTTGGGTTAGACTCTTTCACTTGCCTTTTGGTTTACGGACGGCTAAAAGGATTAGTTGTGTGGCCAGTGCAGTTGGGAGACCTCTCAATGCTGACCATATTACCCTTTCCAAGAAACGGCTCAATTTCGCTCGAGCTTGTGTTGGGATTGATGCTTGGAACCCCCTTGTCGAGGAGATTGTTTTCCAGTATCCTAATGGTACTAGGGCACCTATTAAGGTTGAGTTTTAATGGGTTCCTGTGAAATGTACTACTTGTGAAGTTTTTGGCCATTCGGTGAATTCATGCCCTAAAAAGGCTCATAGTAAGGAGGTTAGTAAACCTTCTCAGTCCTGGATTCCCAAGCCATCTATTCCTTCTACGGATAAAGTTGTTACAGCTGACACTACTGAGGAAAAGGAGGTTGCCTGGATTCCGATCACTTAGAAGAAGAAAGGCAAGGGAGCGACTGTGACCACTCCTGTTAGCTTGAGCGGTGATGTGATTCAGGATGTTTCCACTGACATGGTTCTTATATTGGGTGAGTGCTCTTCCAATAGGTTGGAATCGGCTCTGGTAACTCCTCCTATGTCTGTGGTTTCATCTGAGGTAGTTATTATGGAGGCAGAGGGTAAGGAGGAAGGTGAATGTTCCTTTGTTTCTTCACTTCTTGTCGAGGATCTTCTTAAGTCTGTTTTAGCTGAGTCTCCACCTTCTGGAAATTTTGATTCGCCCACTCCCAATGATAACAGTTTGGCTAATAAGGCCATAGATTCTCTGGAGATCAAGAAATTGGTTTATGGTAACAAATCTAGAAAGGGTTCTGGTGGTAAGAGGAGTCAAAACGGCAGTCCTCGAGAGGGGGTCTTGGGTTTGGCTCTACTCTTCTCCGTTTTAATGATTTTTGGTTGTTGGAACATTCGGGGTCTCAATGACCCAATAAAACATGCTGAAGTTAGGAGGTTTCTTCGTGATGAGAAGCTTTCTTTGTGTGATTTAGTTGAAACCAAGGTAAAAGAGGTTAATTTTGTGAATGTCTCTCGTGCGATTAATCCTTCATAGAAGTTTTGATAGAAACCTGCCTGGAACAAAGCCAAGCAAACCTCTCCACGTGTTCTATGCCCCAAGAACCGCGAATCTTGATTTTGTAAGAACAAAATCCTTCCAAGATCAAGTCCAACCCTTAAGGAACATTGCCCTTAAAAACCTTTCTTTATTTCTTTGGAGAATCATGAACAGCGATACAGCGCCACAACGCTTGCCACATGTTGATAAGCTTTTGTTCCGTAAAACTAAGGAAGAATCCACTCCCTCAAGATGACACAAGTCAATTTGTTTTGTAAAAAGATATATTATTGGTTAATTATCCATTACAATGAATAATGCCCCTTTAAATAGGCGGCTAACCCTAATTCTACCCAAATATAATAAAACCCTAATAAAATACTTGAAAATTTCGTCCATAGGCTTTTTAATTTAATTAATGTTCAGCCCAACACTTAAACAACACATAACTTAAAAAAATATAAAATATAAAAACTATAGGGATATATTGCGTCCTCATTTAGTCCATGAAGGAATCCGAACTGGACTTTGATGAAAACTTCAAAGTTGTAGAGCTATGAGTTATCTTTTCAATGCAACTTGAATCACCAAAATCGGACATCGGACGAGAAAGTTACGTCCAAAATACGAAGACTGCGTAAATCCCGCCACTACTAATACACCATTCGGAAATAAAGCCCAAAATCAATCAAGGCAGCACATGCACGTCCTAGACCCATTCCAATACTGCTTTAGACATAATAAAGCCTTCACATAATGTCTCATGCATGGGACAAACTCCATAACCCAAGGAATCTTCCAAATCCACCAAAATGGCCCAAATACACCAATTTGATCAAGCCATGCAATCAGCCACAACTTCAAGTTAACTTGGCCCAACAAATAGAGCTCATTCTGGATCACATCAAGTTTTTTTGCCACTCTGATATTCTTCTGTTTGGCCGTATTTGGGTGTGTTGGAACCTTAGTGACATTGATGTTAGCATTATTCGCTCTTCATCTCAAGTTATTCATTGTAGTGTGTCTCATATTTCTAGGTTGTGGAATTGTGTGGTTTCAGTGGTTTATGGTGAGTGTGACTACGAGAAGCGTCGGGAGCTTTGGGCTGACTATATTTCTAGTGGTAGTGTTTTTTATGATTCTCCGTGGCTTGTTTTGGGAGACTTCAATGTTATTCGCTCTCCGATTGAGCATTATGGTGGATCTGTGGCATGGACGACTTGGAAAGACGATTTGGTCTGTAGTTTGGGCCAGGCTGGTTTGGATGATCTTCAGTTCTCTGGTTGTCAATTTACTTAGTTTAATAAGCATATTCAGTCTCCTATTTGGCGTAAGTTGGACAGTGTTCTCGCTAATTCTTCTTGGGAGTGTCTCTTCCCGGGTTCTGCTGCCCGCTTTCTTCCTCCTCTGATTTCAGATCATTCTCCTATGGTGGTTAAACTTGTAGAGCTCCCTAAGAGGAAAATTCCCTTCAAATTCTTTGATTTTTGGGTTGATTATCCCGATTTTCTCTCAGTTGTGGCTAGGGCTTGGGACATTGATGTTCATGGTACTCCGATGTTTCGTCTATGTTGTAAGCTGAAGAGTGTTAAGTTGGCCTTGAAGAAGTTTAATGTTGAGCATTTCTCTAAGATTTCGTGTAGGGTTTTGGAGATTAGGAGGGAGTTGGATAGAGTGCAGTGTGCTTTACAGGAGTGCCCCAATGACTCTGCTCTGTTAGCTGAAGAAGCTAGTCTTTCGTTACGGTATGGTGACATGAGTCGGGCTGAGGAAGGCTTCAATAGACATAAATCTCGTGTTCAATGGCTAAACCTTGGGGATCAGAATACTAAATTCTTCTTTACTGCTATGAAGAGTTTTCATGGCTGTAGCAAGATTACTTCTATCACTAATGAGGATTGTATCTACCCACGGCTCACTAGGTACAGGCAATGGTGTATACAACCCATGAGGCATAACCTTAGATTTAGCCTTTTTACAAATCAAGCATTTATCACACAAACACTCAATATCTCTTCGCATTTTAGGCCAATAAAAATGTTCACTCAATACCCCTAAGGTCTTAGAATTGCCAAAGTGCCCCATTAAACCTCCCACATGCGCTTCTCAAACTAACAACTCACGCATACTACAAACAGGAATGCATAATCTATTCTCCCTACACAGAAACCCATCATGTTGATAGAATTTATTAAAGGTAGACTTTTAACATGCAGCATAGATGGTCCTAAAGTCAGTATCATTTGCATAAAATTCTTTAATAAATTCAAACCCAAGCATTCTTGCACTCAATGAAGTAAGTACAACATACCTTCGCGATAGTGCATCAGCGACAATGTTTTCCTTACCTTATTTGTAGCGAATTACGTATGGAAATGTCTCAATGAACTCCAACCACTTTGCGTGACAAGAACTCACTTGGGTTGGAAACCAAGCAAACCCCCAAGCATCTTTCTCAAAACCCCAAGAACTTTGAATACTGATTTTGTAGGAACAAAACCCAACTAAGATCAGCCCCTAACCACCATGAAACTCACGTCCATGATAACCACAAGCATGAAATCAGATTGTATTTTGCTAGCAATGGAGACGCCACTAAGTTGCCAAGCTTAGATAAGTCAATTTGAACTTGAAAAGGGGAATCCCTCCCTCAACAAGGTTTTGGCCATAGCCATGGAAAGCTCAAGCTTTTCTTTCTTTCAAAATTCTGTATATTACGTTGGTTATTCAAAAATACAAAGAAGAGTCATATAATAAGGGCTACAAAAGGGTAAAAAGGCTAAAATGACCCTAGAGCTAAAATTACCGAAAGCCCTAAGTCAAGCACCTCAACCACGACCATTAAGGTCCTTTTGCACCTAAATAAACTTAAAACAAAGATTAGAAGCTAATCTCACTTAAGCTAATTAAGGTGCTTACATGCTATAGTAAATTGACGTGCTTCCGGCTAAGTACAAATCTAAGCATAATTAAGCCTAATGGCATAGTCAACCATGCTAATTACATCATAAATAAAGTCAAAATGTCGAGCACAAATGACAAAAATGCCCCCGTTTGGCCGAATTCAACATAGTCCCAAAATGGGTGAAATCGGGTCAAAAAGGTGCTGGTGCTGAAGCTGCTCTGCTATGCTTCAGTCTGAGCTGATCTGGGTCAAATGAAATAGCTTGGGGACCTCTCTGGTTATGCCCATATGTGTCTCTGGTGTGCACTTGACTTGGTTGCTGCAACTGGTCACATAGCTCTAAGCTAGTCCCGCAAAGGCCTCTCTGATCTTCTTTGCTCTTTGACGTGTGATTGGACCTGTTGGCAACTGCATGGGTTCCTCTAAGTTGTTAGCTGCATCCTGTAATGTCTCTGGTGTGGTTGGACTCATGTCATTGCGTGTCGTTTGTTCAACTTACCTTGGCCCTTCAAGTGCTTCAATGATTCATGATCAGTATGGATCATAAATTCTCGAGGCCACAGATAATGCTGCCAAGTCTCAAGGGCTCTCACTAGTGCATACAACTCCTTGTCATATGTGGGGTACCTCAAAACTACTCCATTTAGCTTCTCACTAAAGTAAGCTATTGGTCGCTTTTCTTGCATAAGAACAGCTCCAATGCCTATTCCGGATGCATCACACTCAATCTCAAATGTCTTTTCAAAATTGGGTAGCGCCAAAACTGGTGCACTACATAACTTCATTTTAAGATCCTGGAATGCACGCTCCTGCTCTTCTCCCCATTTGAAACCAACACTTTTCTTCACTACTTCAGTCAGTGGTGCAGCAATACTACTGAAGTCTTTAACAAATCTGCGGTAGAAGCTTGCTAATCCATGGAAGCTTCTAACTTCTGTCACTGTCGTTGGTGTAGGCCAATCCTGAATCGCCTTCACCTTCTCTACATCAACTTCGATGCCATCTGCACTTACAACAAAACCAAGGAAAACAATCATATCCATACAAAAAGTGCACTTACCAAAGTTAGCATACAGTTTTTCCTGTCTCAACACTTCAAGAACATGCTTCAAATGTGTAATATACTCATCTAATATTTTACTGTAAACTAAGATGTCATCAAAATAAACTACAACAAACTTACCTATAAAAGCACGCATAACATGATTCATCAATCTCATAAATGTGCTAGGTGCATTTGTAAGACCAAATGGCATAACTAACCATTCATACAAGCCATACTTGGTCTTAAATGCAGTTTTCCACTCATCTCCCTCTCTCATGCGAATTTGATGGTATCCACTCTTTAAATCAATCTTACTAAAAACTTTGGAACCATGCAATTCATCCAACATGTCCTCTAGTCTAGGAATAGGGTGACGATACTTTACCGTTATATTGTTGATCGCTCGACAATCAACGCACATACGTCACGACCCATCTTTCTTAGGAACTAGAATAACTGGTATCGCACATGGACTCATACTTTCTCTAACATACCCTTTCTCCATCAACTCCCTCATTTGCTTCTGAAGTTCCTTCGTCTGCTCCGGATTGCTTCGATAGGCTGGTCTGTTGCGAATGACTGCGCCAGGTAAGAAATCTATCTGGTGCTCAATACCTCTAATGGGTGGAAGCCCACTAGGAATGTCCTATGTTAGCACATCACTGAATTCCTGCAAAATAGATGAAATGGACACAGGAAGCAAAGGTTCAGTGTTAGCAATACAAATACGGTGTTCCTTGTAGACCAACAAAAGCATAAGCTTGCTAGCCTTAAAAGCTTTCATTGTTTCACCTTCACCCATGTAAAAGCTCTTTTTCACTCGCCATTTTGTTTCCCCCTTAAGTTCACTCACATTCCCCTTGGAAACAATCACGACCTTTGCCTTATTTTCCTTACTAGGTTCGGTCACACTCCTCTCACGTGTTTTCCCCAAGGCTGTGTTTGCACTCTCAATCTCTCTATCTCTCTCAAGTTGCAACTTGACTTGATCCTCGTGGACTTGCTTTGGTGTGAGTGGGTACAAGGTAATGGGTTTTCCCTTATGTTGAAAGGAATACTTATTCTTGAACCCATCATGAATAACTTTCCTATCAAACCGCCACGGCCTGCCCAAAAGAATATGTCCTGCATGCATCGGTATCACTTCACATAGGACATCATCCGTGTATGGCCCAATGGTAAAGCTCAATAACACCTGCTTTGTCATCTTTATCTCGGCACAATCATTTAACCACTGCACCTTATAAGGCTTGGGATGCTTCAAGCAATCTAATCCCAACCTCTCAACTAAGTCGTACTTGCGACATTAGCACAACTGCCCCCGTCAATGATCATACTACACCCTTTACCATTCACATGGCATCTGGTATGAAATATGTTCTCCCTCTATTGATCACTCTCATCCTCAACAATTTGTGCACTCAAAACACGCTTGACAACTAAGGACAAGTTATCCAGTGGGTATGCAGCTCCCTCTTTTTTTTTGGATAACCGGGGTGTCCGAGCCAGCTTACGCGCACCTCGACTAATCCCCGGGACCTGTGCCCCGTGCCCTCAGAAGTTTCCCAACATAGATCAGGGTAAGTAGCTGGCTTTTCACACCAGGGGGCATGGCCCAAAGGAAATACATATAGTGGGATTCGAACCTTGAACCTGAGAGGGAGCAAACCACTCAAGCCCAAAGCCTTTACCACTGAGGCAACCCCTTGGGGTTGCAGCTCCCTCTTTGTCACTAGTATCCTCAATCTCAGGCTCATCATCATCAACCTCAACCTCACTGTCAGTAGAATGTACTTCACCACTCTTCTTTCTTATCAATCACTAAGGTGCGCATGTTGGGGCACTGTGAAGAATAGTGTCCCATGCCCAAACACTTGAAACATTTGATGTCCTTTGTCTTTGGTGTTGTACCTTCAGGTTTCGTTCCAGCCTTGCTTGGTTCTGTAACTTCTTTACCCTTGGCACCAGGTTCAGCCCTTGGCTTGTTAAAGCCTTCATCTCATCGATCATTAAGAACTCATTTCCCCTTCCATGTAGAAGTAGTCTGAGTACCAAATCTGGATGTAGACTTCTTCTTGAGTTGCATTTCTACCTTGACAGCCATGTGAAGCATATCCTCCAAATGAACATAATGATGCAACTCCACCATGTTGGCAATCTCTCTGTTCAAGCCCCCTAAAAATCGTGCCATAGTAGCCTCTGCATCCTCCACTACATTCGCCCTGATCATGGCAACCTCCATCTCAGTATAATAATCCTCTACACTCTTGGTCCCCTGATACAGATGTTGTAGTTTCTGATACAACTCTCGGTAGTAATGGCTGGGTATAAATCGTTTCCTCATGAGACCTCGAAGTTCTTCCCATGTCTGAATTGGCCTCTCATAATTCCTCATTTGGTTGGTGACAATCTGATCCCACCAAATTATAGCATAATCTGTGAATTCCATGACTGCTAGATTGATCTTCTTCTCATCTGAGTAATGATGACAATTGAAAATCAATTCTATTTTCTTCTCCCACTCTAAATATGCTTCTGGATCATTCTTGCCTCGGAAGTTTGGTATTTTGATCTTGATGCTGCTCAAATCACCATCACATCATCAACATGTCTACCGTAACCCCTCCTGTCATAATCCTCACGCCTGTCATCAAATGTACCTCTACCATCAAACTGCCTATCCCTCCTATCATTCCTCCTATCAAACCTCCTATTAGGCCTCCTATCAGGCCCTGGCTGAAATCTCTCCTCCACATCATTAAGATCATCAGAATCATCAAACTCATTTTCAGCTTCTTCTTCATCTGGTGGTACCCGTCGTGGTGCCACATTCTGAGGTGGTGGTCTGGGAACACTGCCTGTTCGATTACTCTCTCCTTCCCTGGATAACTTATCAAAAGCAGCATTCATGTTTTCCATCATATCCATGAATTTCCTTTCTAAAGCTTCAAGTTTCTCATCCACTGTCAAACTAGTACATGCCATCTCAAAGCTTCAACAAACAGATTAGAAGTAACAATATGTGAAAATAATTAGATATCCTCACAACCTCACAATCTCACAAGCTCACGTGTTTACACTCAAATATGTATCACTCCACTCGTGTTTACACTCAATATGTATCACTCCACTCGTGTTTACACTCAATATGATGTGAATATGACTTACCCAAAGTTCACAACAATGTGTAATCTTCAAGCTAACATAAACAACAAGAACCAATAATGTATATAGGGTAGGTGGAATAATGCAAATAAGAATAGTAATCACGAAGACTCAATCAAAGAAACTTAAGCTAAAGAGCACGGAATAAGAAAAAAAAATGAGTTAGCGAAATGCGCAAACAAACAAGCAAGCACTCAATGTGACACTTAGCCAATCTTGTAATCACTCTCTACTGTTTTGTCTCACTTATTTTTTTTTATTTTTTTTTACTCTTTTCTCTTTTCACTCCTTTCTTTTGCCTCTCACACTCACAAGTGTATACTAAGCAAATGAAATACAATGCAAATATCAATATTTCAAGAGGTAGCAAGTAAAACTTGCTTGGATATACACGAAATTAGTGCAAATTTGGTGCACTCAACCTCACTTCACTTGATTCTTCAACATCAACAACACAAATCAGCAATGGTACACTATGTATAACTCACGACAATTATCAACTTCATGCATTTCAATTTGTTTCATCATTTATTCACTCACTTTCATAACCAATGCACTCAAACACTCTTTCTTTTCACTCAAACTCACAAGATTGCACTAAGATCACAGGAATGCAAATAAGTAAGTTCACGCAAATGCCAAGATGAATGATGTCAATTCTGATTTTTTTGCAAAGTTGATATGAATAATACCTATGGAAACAACACTAATTGCACGTATTCAATAATAGAAAGACAAGATATGTCAATAAATCTCACATAGTCAAATCTGACCTAATTCTTTTTTTTTAACACAAATAACTTAATAACAATTTTGAACACATCCTAGTAATATACAATTAACAAATAAACACTTGATTTAAGTAAAGAAAATAAAGCTCTAATTTTGACTCAAAGACTGAAACTAGAACATGAAGAAATACTCATGATCAATCAAAAACACTCAAAGGCAGAATGTTATTCATGCTATTTTGATCACAAATAAACAAGAAACAGCAAGAAACAACAAGATCCAACAAAAACTAAGAATCAAGATGAACAAGTACCTTGATGACCAACAAACATAATAAAGACTAAATCAAAAAAAACACAAAGCAAAGATAGAAAAATCAGACCTTGGAACCCTAAGCTCTGATACCAAATGACGTGGAACTCACTTGGAGGATTAGGCCAAGCAAACCCCTCGCAATGGACGGAACCTCAAGAACCGCGAATTTGATTTTGTAGGAACAAAACCCTTCCAAGGCCACAAAGAAGACCCACAAAGAACTTGTCTTTGAGAAACCTTAAGATGATTCCTTGAAGTGTTCTGCTAGCATGGAGACGCCACTAAGGTTGACATGCCTTAGATAAGTCGATTGCATGAGATAAGGGGAATCCCTCCCTTAAGCAATTTAGGCAATAGCCAAGACTTCAAAATGAAGATGAAATTCGAAATTTGGTTATTGGCTTCTCATTAAGATGAAATGAGTTTAAATAGTACAATGAAAGAAACCCTAATGGGTGCAAAATGACCAAAACACCCTAAGTTGCTAACTAATGGCTATTAAATGGCCATGCCCTAAATAGACATTTAATAACAAATACAAAGTCAAAAGAAACAAAGACTTAATCAATAACAAACAAAGACTTAATAAATAACTTTGCCAAAAAAGTCTAAAGTAAAAACACAAAATCATAAAAGTCAACAAATTTGGAACACTTTTCCAAATTTGTCTAAAGTTGTTTCCTTGCACCAAAAGTCCTCCAAATTCGTGGCTTCCATGTATAAAGGCATAATGATGTGTCTTAAAGTCCAATAAGTCTTGTCTTGGCCGAATATTTAGTGTCGGGCTTGAATCGGCTTGATCCGTTAAAAATATACTCGACTTCAAGATTGCTGGTGTGTTACTCTGGTATGACTTGGGTCAAGTGAAATAGCTTTGGACCCACTCCATTGAAGCCCTCATGTGACGCTAATATGCCCCGGAGTTGTCTGTCACACTCGACCATGGCATTCTGCGCTAGCCCCGCCATTACGTCTCTGATCTTCTTAGCTCTTTGGCCTGTGATTGGACCTGTTGGAAATTGCAAATGATCTAATGTTACTTGAGTTGTTGGATTCATGTCATTTGTTCATTGAGTTGCTGGATTCATGTCACAGTCCCTTTGATTTCTACTAAACTTCGGGCCTCAGATTGTGCTTCTCTTGTGGATCGTATTGTTATGCGTGCTAAGAGTTGGAGTAGTAAGTTTCTCTCTTATGTGGGGCGGCTTCAGCTCATTAAGTCTGTTTTGTTCTCCATTCAAGTTTATTGGTCTTCATTATTTATTCTTTCTAAGTCTGTTGTTAGGAAGGTGGAGACGATTCTCCATTTTTTCCTTTGGAATGGTAGTGAGCTCACCTCTTCTAGGGCGAAAGTGACTTGGAGTAGAGTTTGTTTACCTCTAAAGGAGGGGGGCTGGGGATTAAGAGATTGAATACTTGGAATAGAGCGGATATTGTTAAGCACAAATGGTTTCTTTGTTCTGGCCAGGTTTCTTCTTGGTCGAATTGGGTTCAGTCTTATTTGTTAAGGGGAGAAGTTTTTGGGAGGTGCCTTGTCCCATAGATTGCTCTTTGAGTTGGTGTAATATTTTGGAGCTTCATTCTAGGTCCCGGCTGCGATGAGAGTTAGGATTGGGAATGGTGAGAAGACTTTATTGTGGTTTGATTTTTGGCATCCTATGGGTTCGATTGTGGATATGTGTGGGTGAGATAGTGATTTATGACTCTGGCTTGGATAGGATGGCTACAGTTGCTTCCATTATCTCTGATTCTTCTTGGCGGTGGCCCCCATCTAGGTCTGCCGCCCTTGTTGATTTGGCTCGGTCCCATCTTCCAAATCCTTCTAGTATGAGGAAGGATGAGCTGGTTTGGAAGGATGATAGTAGAGGGAGATTTTCAGTGGATAGTGCTTGGAATGTCATGCGAACAATGGGAACCTTGGTGCATTGGTCTCGAGTTGTTTGGTTCCAGAAGGCCATTCCCCGCCATTCCTTTTTGCTTTGGATGTCTATTCAGGGAGGCCTTTGTACTCAGGATAGTTTGATGAGGTTCGATATCTCTGCTTGCTCGCGTTGTATTCTCTGTGGTTGTTCAAGTGAGGACATTGATCATCTTTTCTTCCAGTTCTTCTTCTCTTCGAGGGTCTGGTCGACTGTGCTAGCTATGTGTGGGTTAGATTGGAGTTGCCGAGATTGGCTTCAGACTGTTGAGTGGAAGTGTCAGTTTTCTGACGCCTCTTTACGTCATCTTCTTATTCAGCTGTCTTTTACTGCGTCAGTTTACCATATTTGGAGGGAGAGGAATGCCCGCACTCATGATGTGCCTCTTCGGCCTGTTTATGTTCTTCTTAGTGATATTGTTTTTTATGTTCGAAATCGTGCTAGCTTTTTACGGAAGGTGAAACCATCTTATGACAATAAATGGCTTCACCTATCCTGGAACTTGCCCGATGACATCTTCTATTGATCTTATTTTGCTTGTAGCCTTTCAGCTTTTCTTCTAGGAGGGCATGTCCTCTTTAGTTGCATGGGGGTATGCCTCTTTGCTCTTGTATAGTTTTCTTTTGGTTATTATACTTACTTTATCAAAAATAAAATAAAATTGGGGCTTTCATATGTGTTGTATGTTAATGTATATAAGATATACAAATCATTTTGGAATTGATTGGAAATCATTTAAGTTTGTTTTGACAAACTTGGACCAAAATGATCAAAGTTCAAACTTGGTGAAGCTCTCGGTAATTTCAAGGAAATTTGGGGGTTTTGTTGTGAGTTGTATTTTGATGTATATGACATGTATAAATCATTTTGGTAGTGATTGGAAATCATCTAAATTTGTATTTGATAAATTAGGACTAAAATGATCAAAATGCAAATCTTTGGGGGTCTTACGATAATAAAAGAAAAATTCAGGATTTTGGGTAAAAGCAGAATTTTTTAGTATTGAGTAATTAGAATAAATTAGTTTATTTTAATTACCCAAGAAAAATTATTGAAATCGGAAAAATTTGATTTTTCGCGTTCTGTTGCGTTACCCGGTTATAATGATTAAAACCCCAACAGAACCAGGCGTGATGATCCATGCTCTCATCCTGACCCTGAATCTAGGGTATAGGGGCATTACGTCTCACCGTCCCCGTAGTCTTGCTCTACATGTGAACATGTTATATCCGTCAATTCCATAAGTTACATCTGAGGTGGGTTTTTCCCCCATGCCTCTAAAAATCAAATCCATGTCCGTCGATTCCATAAATCTCTAGATTGGGTTTTTCCCCAAATCTCAAAATCATAAGGAAATCATACTTTTTAATAATCAAAATTTCTCAAACATTCTTAATCATGAAATAACTGAAAATAAACTTGGCTAGCGCCCTATATGCTTAAAAATAAGTCAGAATTCAAAATCAAATAAGTTAATATCAATTTGAAAAGAAAAGTATTCACTCAAAGATTTGGAATCTTTTTTTTTTTTGGATAAGGTAAGTATATTAACCAAAAGAAAACAATACAAGAGCAAATGGGCATACCCCAGGCAACTAGAGAGGACAGGCACTCCTAGAAGAAAAGCTGAAAGGCTACAAGCAAAATAAGATCAAAAGAAGATGTCATCGGGCAAGTGCCAGGAGAGGTGAAGCCATTTATTGTCATAAGATGGATTCACCTTCCGTAATAAGCTAGCATGATTCCGAACATCAAAAACAATATCACGAAGAAGAACAGATCAGGCCAAAGAGGCCTATCATGGGTACGAGCATTCCTCTCCCTCCAAATATGGTAGACTGACGCAGCAAAAGATAACCGAATAAGAAGATGGCAGAAAGAGGTGTCGGAAAACTGACACATCCACTCAACAGTCTGAGGCCAATCACGATAACTCCAATCTAATCTACACATAGCCAGCACAACCGACCATACCCTCGAAGAGAAGTAGCACTGGAAGAAAAGATGATCAATATCCTCACTTGAACAGCCACAGAAAATACAACGCGAGCAAGCAGAGATACAGAACCTCATCAAACTATCCTGGGTACAAAGGCCTCCCTGAATAGACATCCAAAGCAAAAAGGAATGATGGGGGATGGCCTTCCGGAACCAAACAACTCGAGACCAACACATCAACAGACCCAGTGCCCACATGGCATTCCAAGCACTATCCACTGAAAATCTCCCTCTACTATCATCCTCCCAAACTAGCACATCTTCCCTCATACTAGAAGGATTCAGAATATGAGACCGAGCCAAATCAACAAGGGCAGTAGATCTAGCTGGGGGCCACTGCCAAGAGGAATCAGAGATCATGGAAGAAACTGTAGCCATCCTATCCAAGCCAGAGTCATAAATCACTCTCTCACCCAACATGTCCACAATTGGACCCATAGGATGCCAATAATCAAACCACAATAAAGTCTTCTCACCATTCCCAATCCTAACTCTCATCCTCCGCCAGGACCAAGAACGAAGCTCCAAGATCTTCCGCCAACTCCAAGAGCAATCTGTAGGACAAGGCACCTCCCAAGTGATTATTACTAATCACTGAGGGAAGGATAACCTTGATCCTATTCGCAATAAGCTTAGCAATACACTTGTAAATAGTGTTGCAACAAGAAATAGGCCGAAAATCCTTAACCTGAGAAGGGTTGGGGATCTTAGGAATCAGAGCAATAGAAGTAGCATTAACCTGTATCAAGAGATGCCCAGAGGAAAAGAAAGAGTGGATAGCACAAAGAACATCATCCCCTACAATACTCCAAGACTTCTTAAAGAATCCCGAATTAAACCCATATGGGCCTGGAGCTTTATTATCCTTCTGACAAGGAACCCACTTGGATTCGAAATCCAAGCAAACCCCAAGCAACGGACGGAACCCCAAGAACCGCGAAATGATTTTGTAGAAACAAAACCCTTCCAAGGCCACAAAGAAGACCCACAAAGAACTTGCCCTTGAGAACCTTTAAGATGAATCCTTGTAGTGTTTTGCTAGCAATGGAGACGCCACTAAGTGTGCCAAACTTAGATAAGTCGATTCAAACTTGAAAAGGGGAATCCCTCCCTTACATTAATTCGGCCATAGCCAAAGCTTTAAGCTTTTGAGTTTACAAATTCGTTGGTTCCTCAAATGAAGAAGAAAGTAAGCTTAAATAGTGTTACAAAAAGAAACCCTAAAGGCAAAAAGACAATAATGCCCATAAAAACGAAATTACACAAATATCAAGTCTTTAAGTCTTTAAATGCCTAGAAAGCTTTATTCTAAACTGATTTGGGCCAAGTGAAATGTTTTGGGCCCTTTCCATCGAAGCCCACATGCATCTCTATTTGTTTGTTGCAGTCGGCCATAAAACTCTGAACTAATCCCGCCATTGCTTCTTTGAGTCTTTTGGTCCTCTGCCTCGTAATTGGCCCTTCTGGTACTTGTAATGCGTCCTTTGGTTTGTTGTCGGCCTGGATCATGTCACCTTCAGCACGAACAAGACAGACTTAATCTCCTCATCCGAAACCTCTCGAGCAAGAGACTCCCTATGCTCAGCTGTCACATTCCTAGTAATAGCAGATCGAAGAGCATCACTATTAATATCCTGCTGACAGGGTCCATCCTCCTTAGTGGCAGAAGTAAGATTTGCTACGGCCGTGAAAACTCTTCATAGCAGTAAAGAAGAATTTAGAATTCTGATCCCCAAGGTTGAGCCAATGAACACGAGATTTTTTTCTATTGAAGCCTTCCTCAGCCCGAATCAAATCACCATACCGTAACGAAAGACTTGCTTCTTCAGCTAACAGAGTAGAGTCATTGGGGCACTCTTGTAAAACACACTGCACTCTATCCAACTCCCTCCTAATCTCCAAAACCCTACTCGAAATATTAGAGAAATGCTCAACATTAAACTTCTTCAAGGCCAACTTTACACTCTTCAGCTTACAACATAAACGGAACATCGGAGTACCAAGAACATCAATGTCCCAAGCCCTAGCCACAACTGAGAAAAAATCAGGATGATCAGCCTAAAAGTCAAAGAATTTGAAGGGAATTTTCCTCTGAGGGAGCTTAGCAAGCTTAACCACCATAGGAGAATGATCAGAGACCCGAAGCGGGCAGCAGAACCCGGGAAGAGACACTCCCAAGAAGAATTAATGAGAACACGGTCCAACTTATGCCAAATAGGAGACTGAATCTGTTTATTAAACCAAGTAAATCGACAGCCAGAAAATTGAAGACCATTCAAACCAGCCTGACCCAAACAGCAGCCCAAATCATCTTTCCAAGGCGGCCACGCCACAGATCCACCATTATGCTCAACAGGAGTACGAATAGCATTGAAGTCTCCCAATACAAGCCACGAAGAATCATCAGAAACACTACCACTAGAAATCAGGTCGGCCCAAAGCTCCCGATGCTTCTCGTAGTCACACTCACCATACACCACCGAAACCACACAACTCCACAATCCAGAAATATGAGACACGCTATAGTGATTAGCTTGAGAAGAAGAGCGAATAATGCTGACAATAATGTCACTAGGGTGGCAAAAAAACTTCCATGAAGGATTAATCGCACGAGAGACACTCACAAAATTAACCTCCTTTACCTTGGTTTTAACTAAACCACAAAAAAAAGCTTCTCATCATGAAGAAACCTCCTAACTTCAGCATGTTTTATTGGGTCATTGAGACCCCGAATGTTCCAACAACCAAAAATCATTAAACATAAAAAGAGAAGAACCAAACCCAATCAAATCATCGCCGTCGACCCCCTCTCGGGAACTACCGTTTCTGACTCTTACCACAAGAACCCTTCTTTGATTTGTTACCAATTTCTTGATCTCTAAAGAATTAATGGCCTTATCAGCCAATCTGTTATCATTGGGAGTGGGTGAATCATAATCTCCAGAAGGCGGAGACTCAGCTGCAACAGACTTAGGAAGATCCTCGACAAGTAGTTGAGAAACAAGTGAACATTCACCTTCCTCCTTACCCTCTACCTCCAAAATAACAACAACAGGCAAAGAAGAGTCTACCGGAGCCGGTTCCAAACTATTTGACAAGAAACCCACTTGGATTCGAAAATCCAAGCAAACCCCAAGCAACGGACAGAACCCCAAGAACCGCGAATTTGATTTTGTGGAAACAAAACCCTTCCAAGGCCACGAAGAAGACCCACAAAGAACTTGCCCTTGAGAACCTTTAAGATGAATCCTTGTAGTGTTTTGCTAGCAATGGAGACGCCACTAATTTTTCCAAAACCTAGATAAGTCGATTCAAACTTTAAAAGGGGAATCTCTCCCTTACAAGAATTCGTCCATAGCCAAAGCTTTAAGCTTTTGAGTTTTATAAATTTCGTTGATTGTTTTCTAAAATGAAAAAGAAAAAAATCTTAAATAGTGATACAAAAGAAACCCTAAAGGCATAAAGACAACAATGCCCCTAAAGGCTAAATTACAAAGATACCAAAGTCTTCAAGTCTTCAAAGGCCTTTGAAGCTTCATTCAAAACTGATTTGGGCCAAGTGAAGTGGCTTTGGGCCCTCTCTATTGAAGCACACATGTGTCTCTATTTGTTTGTTGCAATTGGCCATAAAACTCTGAACTAATCTCGCCATTGCTTCTCTGAGTCTTTTGGTCCTCTGCCTCGTAATTGGCCCTTCTGGTACTTGTAATGGGTCTTTTGCTTTGTTGTCGGCCTGAATCATGTCATCCTCTCCCTCTTGAAAAGGATTCGACCTCGAATCTGTACCTGCATCAAAAGGAGTTAAGTCAGAAACATTAAATGTAGCAGACACATTATACTTACCTTGTAAATCCAACTTGTATGCATTGTCATTAATCTATTCCAAGACTTGAAATGGACCATCCCCTCTCGGTTGTAGCTAAGATTTACGTTGTTCAAGAAATCTCTCCTTACGCATGTGTACCCAAACCCAATATCCAGGCTGAAATACCACACGTTTTCTTCCCTTATTAGCATGAGAAGCATATTGCTCATTCTTTCGTTGTATTTGTTCTCTTGCTTTCTCATGTATATGCTTCACCAAATCGGCTTTCCTTTTTCCATCTAGCCCCGCATGTTCATCAACAGGCAAAGGTAACAAATCTAATGGAGTTAGTGGCTGAAAACCATAAACAATTTCAAATGGTGAGTAAGATGTAGAGGAATGAATACTACGATTATATGCAAATTCAACAAAAGGCAAACAATCCTCCCAAGTTTTTAAGTTCTTATTAATAATAGTACGCAATAACTGAGTCAAAGTCCTATTAACAACCTCGGTCTGGCCATCAGTTTGGGGGTGGCAAGCAGTAGAATACAAAAGTTTAGTTCCCAACTTACCCCATAAAACTTTCCAAAAGTGACTGACATGAATCCAACAACTCAAGGAACATTAGATCCTTTGCAATTGCCAACAGGTCCAATCACACGCCAAAGAGCTAAGAAGATCAGAGACGCAATGGCGGGGCTAGCGCAGAATGCCATGGTCGAGTGTGACAGACAACTTCGGGGCATATTGGCGTCACATGAGGGCTTTAATGGAGTGGGTCCAAAGCTATTTCACTTGACCCAAGTCATACCAGAATAACGCACCAGCAATCTTGAAGCCGAGTATATTTTTAACGGATCAAGCCGATTCAAGCCCGACACTAAATATTCGGCCAAGACAAGACTTATTGGACTTTATGACACATCATTATGCCTTTATACATGGAAGTCACGAATTTGGAGGACTTTTGGTGCAAGGAAACAACTTTAGACAAATTTGGAAAAGTTTTCCACATTTGTTGACTTTTATGATTTTGTGTTTTTACTTTAGACTTTTTTGGCAAAGTTATTTATTAAGTCTTTGTTTGTTATTGATTAAGTCTTTGTTTCTTTTGACTTTGTGTTTGTTATTAAATGTCTATTAGGGGCATGGCCATTTAATAGCCATTAGTTAGCAACTTAGGGTGTTTTGGTCATTTTGCACCGATTAGGGCTTCTTTCATTGTACTATTTAAACTCATTTCATCTTAATGAGAAGCTAATCACCAAATTTCGAATTTCATCTTCATTTTGAAGTTTTGGCTATTGCCTAATTTGCTTAAGGGAGGGATTCCCCTTATCTCATGCAATCGACTTATCTAAGGCGTGGCAACCTTAGTGGCGTCTCCGTGCTAGCAGAAAACTTCAAGGAATCATCTTAAGGGTTCTCAAAGACAAGTTCTTTTTGGGTCTTCTTTGTGGCCTTGGAAGGGTTTTGTTCCTACAAAATCAAATTCGCGGTTCTTGGGGTTCTATCCGCTGCGAGGGGTTTGCTTGGCCTAATCCTCCAAGTGAGTTCCGCGTCAGTGACTAAGGAATTTGACATCACGATCTAAACTATACTCCGTGGAATCCCATGGAGTCATACTACTTCTCTAAAGAACAAGTCAGCGTTAGTGGCATCATCAGTTCTATAAAGTGTGCCATCTTACTGAACCTATCAACCACTACAAAGATGAAATCTCTACCTTTCTTAGTCCTAGGTAAACCCAAGATAAAGTCCATTGATACATCTACCCATGGCTCACTAGGTATAGGCAATGGTGTATACAACCCATGAGGCATAACCTTAGATTTAGCATGTTTACAAGTTAAGCATTTATCACACAAACGCTCAATATCTCTCCGCATTTTAGGCCAATAAAAATGTTCACTCAATACCCCTAAGGTTTTGACAATGCCAAAGTGCCCCATTAAACCTCCCCCATGTGCTTCCCTCACTAACAACTCACGCATACTACAAACAGGAATGCATAATCTATTTTCCCTAAACAGAAACCCATCATGTTGGTAGAATTTACTAAAAGCAGACTTTGCACATGCAGCATAGATAGTACTAAAGTCAATATCACTAGCATAAAGTTCTTTAATAAATTCAAACCCAAGCATTCTTTCACTCAATGAAGTAAGTAAAGCATACCTTCGCGATAGTGCATCGGCGACAATGTTTTCCTTACCTTGTTTGTATCGGATTACATATGGAAATGTCTCAACAAACTCTAACCATTTTGCGTGTCGTTTGTTCAGCTTACCTTGGCCCTTCAGATGCTTTAATGATTTATGATCTGTGTGGATCACAAACTCTCGAGGCCACAAATAATGCTGCCAAGTCTCAAGGGCTCTCACTAGTGCATACAACTCCTTTTTATATGTGGGGTATCTCAAAACTGCTCCATTAAGCTTCTCACTAAAGTAGGCAATTGGTCACTTTTCTTGCATAAAACCGCTCCAATGCCTATCCCGGATGCGTCACACTCAATCTCAAATGTCTTCTCAAAGTTGGGTAGTGCCAAGACTGGTGCACTGCACACTTCATTTTCAGATCCTGGAATGCACGCTCATGTTCTTCACCCCATTTGAAGCCAACAGTCTTCTTCACTACTTCAGTCAGTGGTGCTGCAATACTACTGAAGTCTTTAACAAATCTACGGTAGAAGCTTGCTACTCCATGGAAGCTTCTGACTTCTATCACTGTTGTTGGTGTTGGCCAATCTTGAATTGCCTTAACATTTTCCAAATCTACCTCGATGCCATCTGCACTCACAAAAAATTCAAGGAAAATAATTCTATCCATACAAAAAGTGCACTTATCAAAGTTAGCATACATTTTTTCTTGTCTTAACACATCAAGAACATGCTTCAAATGCATAACATGCTCATCTACTATTTTACTGTAAACTAAGATGTCATCAAAATAAACCACAACAAACTTACCTAAAAATGCACGCATAACATGATTCATCAATCTCATAAATGTGCTAGGTGCGTTTGAAAGACCAAATGGCATAACTAACCATTCATACAAGCCATATTTAGTCTTAAATGCATTTTTCCACTCATCTCCATCTCTCATGCTAATTTGATGGTATCCACTCTTTAAATCAATCTACTAAAAATTTTGGAACCATGCAATTCATCAACAGTCATCTAGTCTAGGAATGGGGTGACGATACTTTACCGTAATATTGTTGATAGCTCGGCAATCAATGCACATATACGCCACGTCCCATCTTTTTTAGGAACTAGAAGCACTGGTATTGCACAAGGACTCATGCTTTCCCTTACATACCCCTTGTCCATCAACTCCCGTACTTGCCTTTGTAGCTTCTTTGTCTCTTCGGGATTGCTTCTATAAGCCGGTTTGTTAGGAATGATTGCAGGTATGAAGTCTATCTGGTGCTCAATACCTCTAATGGGTGGAAGCCCACTAGGTATGTCCTCTGTCAGTACGTCATTGTAATCCTGCCAAAGAGATGAAATAGACACATGAAGCAAATTGTCAGTGTTAGTAAAATAAATATGAGGCTCCTTATATGCTAACAATAGCATGAGCTTGCTAGCCTTGAACGCTTCTCTCGTCCTCTCTTACCCATGTAGAAACTCTTTTTAACTCTCCTTTTTGTTTCCCTCTCACGTTCACCCACACTCCATTGGGAACTCCCACGGCCTTGGCCTTATTTTTTTCTACCAGGTACATCACTCTCACTAGTCTCACCCAAGGTGGTTTTCCCTTCGCTCTCTCTTTGTCACACGCTCAAGTTGCAACTTAACCTGATCTTCATGGACTTGTGCATGTGTAAGTGGGTATAATGTAATGGGTTTTCCCTTATCTGAAAAGAGTACTTGTTCTTGAACCCATCATGAATAACCTTCTTATCAAACTGCCACGGCCAAAAAACCTATAACGGAGACTACGGACAAGATGAGCTCTCAACTTTCCCTTCCCTCGGTGATTCCCGTCTTAGATCGCCGTGATTTTTTTTTTAAAAAAAAAAACAAACCCTTTGGTTCTTTCAGATCGGCTCTGGTCATCTACTAAACCGATTAACCCGTGCTTTTCAATCGGCTTGTACCCTGTTTTCTTTAAATAACCCGTTGTCTTCTCAGATCGATTTTGGTCATCTACTTTTCCGTTTATCCCTTTTTTTTTACTGATTTTTTCTCCTTTCCCTTATCTGCTTTGCCTTTACTGCTCTCTTTCTTCCTCTCCTCACCCGTCTTTCCCTATGCCTCTGTCTGGTGTTCCTGTTGTGGGGCCGCACCTCCTGGTGCTGGCCGCAAGGCTGTTAGGGCTGTCTCTGTTGCCGCTAACGCCTCGCCTCCTGTGGATCTTGGCATTGGTTGTTTGAAGCCTTCGACGGGTCTTGCAAGCTCACCTTTGATCTCTGCTTCGGCGCCGGCGTCAGTGACCAGTTCTAAGCCTTCTGTTTCAGAAGGTGGTCTGGTGGCTGGCAGTTCGGTTTCTTTTCGGTCTGGACATGGTGCTCCTTCTGAGTCAGTCACGGTGCTTGTGTTTCTGGATTTGGCGTTGTTGGTACTTCTATTGGCTGTTTGGTCGATGGTGATGTGAGTTTGTTGAATGATGTGCGTTTGGGTTCTGGTTCTAGTGTTGATTGTGTCGTTGTTTGTGATCCGGGACATGGAGTTGTAGGTGGTCTTGCTGGCTGTTTGGGTTCTAGTCAGTCTGGACATGGCGTATAATCGAGTCAGTCTGCACTGCTTGTGTTTCTGAACATGGCGTTGTAGGGAGTTCAGTTGGCAGTTTGGTCACTAGGGATGTGGGCTTGTTGGATGGGTTGTTTGGGTTCTGGCCATGGCGTTGATAGGGGTTCTGTAGTTTTGACCTGGTGTTGACGGGGGGATCGGTTGACTGTGGTGCTGCGTTGGATGTGGTTCTAGAATTAGTATTGACGGGAAACCGGTTGGGGATGTTGGGATACTTGTTGGTGAGGAGTCGAAGTCCTCGGCTGTGGCAGATGTGATGGATACTGGGACTGTTAATGGTGTTGTTTTCGGGAAGAATGTTACCAAGTTGACAGGAAGAAGTGTGAGTGGTGATGCTTTGAGTGTGAGTCAGGTTGCTGTGTCTGTTGCTTCCGAGGCATCTGCAGTAGTCGAGGGGGGTAATTCTGGTTGCCCTAAGAGTTATGCTTTTGCATTGCATGGACCTAAAGGAGTTGATCCTTTGGATTCGTCAAGTTCTTCAACCGCTTTACATTATGTCAACCTAATGTTATTGATGGTAAGGTTGTTGTGTGCCCCCTGCTGAAGTTATTGAAAAGAAGCAGTGTGTATTGGCGGAGTACATTAGTTGGTTACTTTGTGGGTAAAAGACTCCCTTTTCAAACTGTCAACTCTATTGCACACAAGTTATGGGGGAGGCTAGGTTTGCTTGAGGTTCTAACCTCCGATAATGGTTTCTTTTTGTTTAGATTTAAGAGCCTTCAAGAGGCTAGTGTGGTTTTGGACGGAGCCCCTTGGCATATGGCTAATAGACCGTTGGACCTTAAACTTTGGCATCCTGAATTATCTTTGACTAAGGAGGACTTGTTCAAGGTTCCGGTCTGGATCAGACTCGTTGATCTGCCTTTTACTTTATGGACGGCGAAAGGGATTAGTTGTGTGGCAAGTGCAGTTGGGAGACCTCTCAATGCTGACCATTATACCCTTTTCTAGGAAACAGCTCAGTTTCGCTCGAGTTTTGTTTGAGATTGATGCTCGGAACCCTCTTGTCGAGGAGATTATTTTCCAAAACCTAATGGTACTAGGGTACCTATTAGGGTTGAGTTTGAATGGGTTCCTGGAAATGTTCCACTGTCAAGTTTTTGGCCATTCGGTGAATTCTTGCTCTAAAAAGGCTCCAAGTAAATAGGTTAGTGAACCTTCTCAGTCCTGTATTCCAAAGCCTTCTATCCCGTCTATGGATAAATTTGCTATGGTTGACACTACTAAGGATCAGGAGGGTGCCTGGATCCCGGTCACTAAGAATAAGAAAGGCAAGGGAGCATCTGTGACCACTCATGTTAGCTCAAACGGTGATGTGACTCAGGATGTTTCCACTGGCAGGACTCTTGTTTTGGGTGAGTGCTCTTCTAATGGGTTGGAATCGACTCTGGTTATCCTCATTTGCCTGTGGTTTCTTCTGAGACAGTTTCTGTGGAGACAGATGGAATATGGAAGGTGAGTGCTCCCGTGCTTCTTCACATATTGTTGAGGATCTTCCTAAATCTGATTTAGCTGAGTGCTCGCCTTCTGTAGCTTATGATTCGCCTACCCCCCATGGTTAACAGTTTGGCTAATAAGGCCATTGACTCTCTGGATTTCAAGAAATTGGCTTATGGTACAAATCTAGAAAGGGTTCTGGTGGTAAGAGGAGTCAGAAACGGCAGTCCCTTAGGGGGGTCATCGACGCTGATTTGTTTGGTTTGGCTCTATTCCTCTCTGTTTTAATGATTTTTGGCTGTTGGAACATTCGGGGTCTCAATGACCCATTAAAACATGCTGAAGTTAGAAGGTTTCTTTGTGATGAGAAGCTCTCATTGTGTGGTTTAGTTGAAACCAAGGTTAAAGAGGTTAATTTTATGAATGTCTCTCGTGCGATTAATCCTTCATGGAAGTTTTTTTGCCACTCTAATGTTAGCCCGTTTGGTCGTATTTGGGTTTGTTGAAACCCTGGTGACATTGATGTTAGCATTATTCATTCTTCAGCTCAAGTTATTCATTGTAGTGTGTCTCATATTTCTGGGATGTGGAATTGTGTAGTTTCGGTGGTTTATGGTGAGTGTGACTACAAGAAGCGTCAGGAACTTTGGGCTGACCTGATTTCTAGTGGTAGTGCTTTTGATGATTCTCCGTGGCTTGTTTTGGGAGACTTCAATACCATCCGTTCTCCGATTGAGCATAGTGGTGGGTCTGTGGCTTGGTCGGCTTGGAAAGAGGATTTGGGCTGTTGTTTGGGTCAGGCTGGGTTGGATGATCTTCAGTTCTCTGGTTGTCAGTTAATTGGTTTAATAAGCAGATTCAGTCTCCTATTTGGCGTAAGTTGGACCGTGTCCTTGTTAATTCTTCTTGGGAGTGTCTCTTCCCGGGCTCTTCTACTCGCTTGCTTTCTTCCCCCCCCCCCGATTTCTGATCATTCTCCTATGGTAGTTAAGCTTGCAGAGCTCCCTAAGAGGAATATCCCCTTTAAATTCTTTGATTTTTGGGCTGATCATCCTGATTTCTCTTTGTTGTGGCTATGGCGTGGGATATTGATGTTCATGGTACTCCGATGTTTCGTTTATGTTGTAAGCTGAAGAGTGTTAAGTTCGCCTTGAAGAAGTTTAATTTTGAGCATTTCTCTAAGATTCCGTGTTGAGTTTTGGAGATTAGGAAGGAGTTGGACAGAGTGTAGTGTGCTTTACAAGACTACCCTAGTGACCCTGCCCTGCTAGCTGAAGAAGCTAGTCTTTCGTTACGGTATGGAGACATAAGTCGGGCTGAGGAAGGATTCAATAGACAAAATCTCATGTTTAGTGGCTTAACTTGGGGATCGGAATACTAAATTTTTCTTTACTGCTATGAAGAGTTTTCAACACGTCGTAGCAAGATCACTTCTATAACTAAGGAGGATGGGACCCGTGTGGTGGAGAGATGTTTTGGTTAGAGATGAGATTGTTTTCTTTTTGAGACCTTTTTAGGTCCTCAGCAAGGTCAGCAGGATTTTGATAGGGTGGCCCTTCAATCTGCTATTACTAGCCATGTGACAGTTGAGCAGAGTGAGACTCTTTCCCGGGAGGTTTCAGATGAGGAGATTAAGGCTGTCCTGTTCGCTTTAAAGGACAATAAAGCTCCAGGCCCAGATGGGTTTAATTCGGGTTTCTTTAAGAAGTCTTGGAATATTGTGGGGAATGATGTCCTTTGTGATATTCACTCTTTCTTTTCCTCTGGGCGTCTCTTGAGGCAGGTTAATGCTACTTCTATTGCTCTGATTCCTAAGATTCCTAACCCTTCCCAGGTTAAGGATTATATGCCTATTTCTTGTTGTAATACTATTTACAAGTGTATTGCTAAGCTTATTGCGAATAGGATCAAGGTTATCCTTCCTTCTGTGATCAGTCATAATCAATCTGCTTTTGTTGCGGGAAGTCGTATCAGCGACAATATTCTTTTGTGTCAGGAATTGGTTCGGAATTATCACCGGACTGGCGGTTCCCCAAGATGTGCTTAAGATTGACTTGATGAAAGCTTATAACAATGTTCGTTGGGATTTCTTGATTGAGGTTTTGCGGACTGTTGGTATTCCAGAGAGGATGGTGGGTTGGATTCAGGAGTGTATGACTTCTACTAGGTTCTCTGTATCTATTAATGGAGAGTTGCATGGTTCTTTTCTGGGGTCGTGGGTTGCGACAAGGTGATCCTATGTCTCCTTATCTCTTTGTTTTGGCTATGGAAGTTCTGTCAGGTCTTCTTCGTAATATGGCTTTTAATCCGGGTTTCAAGTTCCACTGGCGGTGTTCTAAGGACCGTCTTACTCATCATTGTTTTGCGGATGACCTTATGATTTTTTGTAAAGCAGATGCATCCTCGGTTTCCTTGATCAAGGATTGTCTCGGGCAGTTCAGTGGTTTATCAGGTTTAATTTCCGAATCCAGCTAAAAGTCATTTCTTCTCTTCTGGTATCTCTTCTACCCTTCAGGGCCATCTGCGTCATGTTTTGGCTTCCAAGTAGGGATTCTTCCAGTGCGGTATTTGGGAGTCCCTTTGATCTCTACTAAACTCCGGGCCTCAGATTGTGCTTCTCTTGTGGATCGTATTGTTATGCGTGCTAAGAGTTGGAGTAGTAAGTTTCTCTCTTATGCAGGTCGGTTTCAGCTTATTAAGTCTGTGTTGTTCTCCATTCAAGTTTATTGGGTCTTCCTTATTTATTCTTCCTAAGTCTGTTGTTAGGAAGGTGGAGACGATTCTGCGTTCTTTCCTTTGGAAGGGTAGTACGCTCACCTCTTCTGGGGCGAGAGTGGCTTGGAGTAAAGTTTGTTTACCTCTTAAGGAGGGGGCTAGAGTAAGTTCTTGGAATAGAGCGGCTATTGTTAAGCACATTTGGTTTCTTTGTTCTGGCCAGGTTTTCATCTTGGTCGAATTGGGTTCGCTCTTATTTGTTGATGGGGAGAAGTTTTTGGGAGGTCCATTGTCCTACAGACTGCTCTTGGAGTTGGCGTAAGATCTTGGAGCTTCGTTCTTGGTCCCGATGGCGGATGAGAATTAGGATTGGGAATGGTGAGAAGACTTTACTGTGGTTTGATTATTGGCATCCTCTGGGCCCGATTGTGGACACGTTGGGTGAGATAGTGATTTATGACTCTGGCTTGGATAGGATGGCCACAGTTGCTTCCATTATCTCTGATTCTACTTGGCGTTGGCCCCCTTCTAGGTCTGCTTCCCTTGTTGATCTGGCTCAATCCCATATTTTGTCTCCTTCTAGTTTGAGGGAGGATGTGCTAGTTTGGGAGGATGATAGGAGTGGGAGATTTTCTGTGGATAGTGCCTGGAATGCCATGCGGACAAGGGGAACCTTGCTGCATTGGTCTCGAGTTGTTTGGTTCCGGAAGCTATTCCCTTCCCCGCCATTCCTTTCTACTTTGGATGTCTATTCATGAGGCCTTTATACTCAGGATAGTTTGATGAGGATTGGTATCTCTGCTTGCTCACGTTGTATTTCTATGCGGTTTGTTCAAGTGAGGACATGATCATCTTTTCTTCCAATGCCTCTTCTCTTCGAGGGTCTGGTTGTCTGTACTGGCTATGTGTGGGTTAGATTGGAGATGTCGGGATTGGTGTCAGACTGTTGAGTGGTTATGTCAGTTCTCCGATGTCCTTACGTCCCCTTACTCACCTTCTGGTTCGTTTGTCTTTTGCAGCGTTAGTCTACCATATTTGGAGGGAGAGGAATGCTCGTACTCATGATATGCCTCTTCGGCCTGTTTCTGCTCTTCTTTATGATATTGTTTTTGATGTTCGGAATCGTGCTAAGCTTTTTAGTAAGGTGAAACCATCTTATGACATAAATGGCTTCACCTTCGTGACACTTGCCCGATGACATCTTCTGTTGATCTTTTGCTTGTTGCCTTTCGCTTTTCTTCTATGAGGGCTTGTCCTCTCTAGTTGCTTCGGGTATGCCCCTTTGCTCTTTGTATAGTTTTCTTTTGGTTATAATACTTACTTTATACAACAACAAAAACTGCCACACCTGCCCCAAAAGAATATGCCCAGCATGCATCGGTTCACATCACATAGGACATCATCTATGTGTATGGCCCAATGGTAAAGCTCAACAATACCTGCTTTGTCACACTTATTTCCCCACAATCATTTAAGCAACTCAACCCCATCGCTCAATCAAAGTTGTGCTAGCAACATTAGTACAACTGCCTCCATCTATGATCATACTATATCCCTTACCATTCACACGGCACCTGGTATGGAATATGTTCTCCCTCTGCTGCAACACTCTCATCCTCTACAACATTGACTTAAAGCACGCTTGACAACTAAGGATAAGTTTTCAGCGGGTATGCAGCTCCCTCATGGTCACTAGCATCCTTCAACTCTGGCATCTCTCTTCGACCCTCACTATCGGTAGAGTACACCTCTCCACTCTTTTTATCAATCACTAAGGTAACGCCTATTGGGACATTGTGAAGCATAATGTCCCATGCCCAACACTTGACATCCTTAGTTCTAGCAGTTGCACCCTCAGGTTTTGGTCTAGTTTTGCTCGGTTCTGCAGCCTCTTACCCTTGGCACTAGGTTCGACCCTAGGCTTATTAAAGCCTCCACTGAACTCGCCTCTAGGCTTGTCAAAGCCTCCATCTCGCTTCTCATTCGGAACCCATTTTTTCCCTTCCATGCAGAAGTAGCCTAAGTACCAAATCTGGATGTTGACCTTTTCTTGAGTTGCCTTTCTACCTTGATAGCCATGTGAAGAATATCCTCCAAATCAACATAGTGATGCAACTCCACCATGTTTGCAATCTCTATATTCAAGCCCCCTAGAACCGTGCCATATAGCTTCTTCTGCTCATCCTCAACTACATTTGCCATGATCATGGCAACTTCCATCTCTGTGTAATTCCTCAACACTTTTGGTCCCCTGATACAGATGTTGTAGTTTCTGATACAATTCCCTATAAGTAATGGCTGGGTATAATCTCTTTCTCATGAGACCTCTATGTTCTGCCCATGTCCTGAACCGGCCTCTCATAATTCTCCTCGAGTAGAGACAAGCTGATCCCACCAATCATAAGCATAATCTCATATCGGTAAAACTCTGATTGCTGCCAGATTGATCTTCTTCTGCGAGAGTATGAGAACAACTGAAAATCAATTTTATTTTCTTTTTCCTATTCTAAATAAGCTTCAGGATCATTTCTTGCTGTGGAATGTTGGTATCTTGATCTTGATACTACCTAGATCACCATCTACATCTCCTCGTCTACCATATTCCCTCCTATCGTTAGACCCGGCCACGGTTCCGGTTCAGAACCGGAACCGAACTGGAACCGAACCGGTCCCGGTTCCGGTTCCGGAACCGAACCGGAATGGGACCGGTTCGGTTGGGGTTCCACCCCAACTCGAACCGGTCCGAACCGGTGGAACCGTACGGTTCCACCGGTTCGGACGGTTCCAACCGGAACCGAACGGTTCCGGTTGGAACCGTCGGGTTCCTGTGGAACCGTAGGGTTCCAACATGAACCCTAAGGCCCCCAACGGCTAGTAGCCGTTGGGGGCCTTATTAGTTATTCCCCCAACGGCTACTGCCGTTGGGGGATGCAGGGAGCCGTTTGGCTCCCTGCCAAAAAAAAAAAATAATAAAATTATAATTTTTTTTTTATTATATAAAATAAAAATTACTAATGTACCCCTAATAACGGTAATAAAACGGTTATATTTAGGGGCATTTTTGGTATCAAAAAATTCTAAAATTCTATAAATAGGATTCATTTTTCATAATTTCATCACACCAATTTCTCAACTCTCTCATTTTCTATAAATCTCTTATTCTCAATCTTACTTCAATACAATTCTCTTATTTTAGTTGTTAATTAATTTGTTATAACATTCGGCATTCGCATCGCAATTATTCAAATGGCAAGCTCATCCGAGAACATAATGTCAAATATGCCGACCCAAGAGAGCGGCCCCAGTGTAAGTGCACAATCACGGAGAAGAGAAGTTAAGGCTCGGTCCTCCGATATTTTCAGAATTCATTTTAATTTGGAACGTCTAGACGATGGTTCACAACGAGCAATTTGCAACTATTGTGGGGTTATCTATAAATTTTCTGGTGGATACGGAAATATGATCAAGCACATGGAGAAACATCATCCGGTTGAATTTGGCATTGATACGACGCAGACTCAAATGGCCAGGTACGCATCATCTAGTAGAGGTACGAGTAGTGTAGATTTATTTAAATATTCTGATGCAAAAAATAGAGAAGAATTTGCGAAATTAACATGTATGGCACATCTTTCTTTAAGCTTTGGTGAAAAACTTCATTTTACTAATTACGTGCATAATGCTTTAAACCCTGCTGCATGTAGAATGACTCGAAACACAACAAAACGTCATATTTTCAAATTATATAAAGATGGTAAAATTATTTTAAATGAAATATTTAAAGAGATGAAAGGTCGTATTTCTATATGTTCTGATATGGGTGATTGATGCATCATTTACCATGCAAAAACGACTCATTGCATTTAGAGTTTTTGATGACCAACATACTGCACATAATATTTATAGAATGATGAAGGTAATTTTTGATGAATATGGTTTAGGAGAAAAAATTTTAACAATTGGATTTGATAATGCATCTGCAAATACTGCATCCATCAATGATTTAAAAGAAATATGTCAACCAAATTTAGGGGGTCGATTTTTTCATATTCGTTGTACATGTCATGTCCTAAACTTATGTGTGCAAGACGGTCTAAAATTATTATCTCCTTTCCTTGATCCTATTAAAACGGCACTTAACTGTATTTGGTCATATTCTCAAGTTAGGAGGGAATGGACCAAGTTTTGTAAAATAAATGGTATTAAACCGATTAAATTTTCTAGAGATGTTCCAACACGTTGGAATTCTACTTATTTTCTTTTATGTCAAGCACTTCAATACAAAGATGCATTATGTAGTTTTTTTTCTCAACATGTTCAAATATCACACTTTATCCTAGTCAATGGGATATTTGTGAAAGAATTTTAGATATTTTAAGAGTTTTTAATGATGCTACTTTAGTTTTTAGCGGTGTTTATTATCCCACTGCACATTTATTTCTTCTTGAAAGTTTGAATATTGTTGGCACTCTCGATGAACATGTTGACAGTGACAACCCTAATGATATTGTTTTGCTCGAAGCCATTACTGTTATGAAGGTAAAATGGTTGAATTATTTTAGAGAAATTCCTTTACTTTATCTTATTGCTGCTGTTTTTGATCCTAGATTTAAATTAGAAGGTTTGAATGGTGGTTTACAAGTTATTTAGGAATATTAGATGACATTGATATTACGAGCATAATGACGAATTTAAAAAGTGATTTAATTATTTTATTTAATGATTATATTGTAAGATATAACTTAGGAACAATAGGTCAGTCTAGTAGTAGCGAACCGGTAATTCAACCAAGACTTAGCGCAGGGGATCGTTGGTTATTACAACGAAATAAAAAATCTAGGGATACGACAACAACTAATAACCCTGAATTAGATAATTATTTATCTACAAATTTTGAGTTTTCTAATGAAAGTTTATGCAGTAAAAATTTTAAAATCCTTGAATGGTGGAACCGGCATCAAAATATATATCCTGTTTTATCTATTATTGCTAAAGAGATATTGGCAGCACATATTTCCACCGTTGCGGTTGAGCAAGCCTTCAGCTTGGGAGGTAATATATTGGAAGCTAGGCGATCTTCATTACATCCAAGCACTCTAGAAGCAACAGCTTGTGTGGATGATTGGACTCGAGCTGATCTGAGACAACAAGAAGATGCCCCCGATGATTTTGAAGATTTGTTCGATAATGCATGCTTCTGCAACAAGTGCAAGCGGAAGCTGCGGACCCGGAGCCGAAGGATCAACTGATAATGATGATTGATAAATGTAAAATTATAATTTACAAAGGGGATATGTCTTAAACTTGTAATGGAACTACGTGAGCTTTGATTCCTCTCACCCTTGGAGGATACGTAGGCAACTTAAATTTTAAAAAATTTAAGCTCAAGCTCTTCAATGTAATAATTTTTTTTTATTTTATAATTTTAATCTCATTTTTTTTAATTAATGATTTGACTCCTCTCATTTTTTTATTTTAATTAATTAAAAAAATGAACCGAACCGAACCGGAACCGAACCGTTCGGTTCCGGTTCGGTTCGACTTTCCGGTTCCACTTAAGTGTGGAACCGGAAACCGGCCGGTTCGGTTCGGTTCCGAACCGGAACCGAACCGCCGGCCGGGTCTACCTATCGTAATCCCCTCTTCTGGCATTAAATGCACCTCTATCATCAACCGTTTATCCCTCCTATCATTCCTCCTATCAAACCTCATATTAGGCCTCCTATCATGCCCAGGCTGAAATCTCTCCTTCACATCATCAAGACCATCAGAATCATCAAACTCATTTTCAGCTTCCTCTTCATCTGGTGGTACATACTGTGGTGGTACACAACGTCGAGGTGGCACATTATGAGGTGGTGGTACATTCTGAGGTGGTGGTATATGCTGGGGTGGTGGTGCTCTGGGTCCACTACCAGTTTGAATACGATCGTGAATTTTTTTTTACATTGTGCTAATTGTTTATTTCCTTATTCCACATACTCTAGTTAAGTATTATTGATTGAGTCTTCGTCGTTGCTATTCATGTTCACATTTTGTTTCCACCTGTCTCATATATATTATTAGATCTTGTGTTCATGCTGGCTTGAGGACTACATTTGGTTGTATTCTTGGATTGAGTGTGATTCACATTTGAATTGAGGACGAACTCAATAGTGGTAAAAGGCAGTGATTGTGAGCATAGTATCGGGTAAAAGCCAATAGAGTGCAAACACGAGTGGAGTGATATCATTCGAGTGTAAACACGTGAGATTGTGAGGATTTACATATTTTCTTTACTTTCTTGTTATTTCTAATCTGTTTGTTTAGTGTTGAGATGGTAGGTCTAACCACTGATGAAAAGCTTGAGGCTTTGGATAGGAAATTTACATATATGATGGAGAACATGAATACTGCTTTGGAGAGATTGACCAAGAGTGTAGAAGATCCAAATTTTCTCCTTGATGGGAGACCCTCCACGGGCACCTAAATGATAATATGGAACAAACTAAATTCAACCAAAAAATTTCACTTTTTTTTTTCTGCTCAAGTGATCACTATCACTCAAGTCCTTTTTTTTTTTTTTTGATAACGTCAGATGCTGATACTGTGGTTATGATTTCAGAGGCTGATTTAGGTTCTGATTTCAGAGGCTGATTTAGGTTCTGATTTCAAAGGCTGATTTTCAGTGTCTGATTTCAGAGGTTACTTTTCAGGGTCTGATTTCAGAGGCTACTGGTCAGGGTCTGATTTCAGAGGTTACTTTTTAGGGTCTGATTTCAGAGTCAGATTTCAAAGGCTAAGTTTTTAGAGTCTGATTTCAGAGTCTGAATTCAAAGGCTAAGTTTTAGGGTCTAGATTCAGAGTCAGATTTCAAACTTCACTAGGGTTTTAGAAACAACACACAGCCGCCAAAGAACATGCTTATTTCTTCAACATAGAAATAACAGAAAGTATATGACGAACTGATATGAATAACAGAACAAAAAACAAGAACTGGAAAATGATAGAAGATGAACTGATATGCAAAACACAACAAAATCAGATCTAGAAATAAACAAAACGAAACAGAAACAAGATCTAACAAGAACTGAAACGAAAATAACAAGAACGAAAATAAAAACAGAATCAAACAAAAGAAAAGATAGGAAAAATCAGACCTTGGAACCCTGAGCTCTAGATACCAATTGACAAGAAACCCACTTGGATTCGAAAATCCAAGCAAACCCAAATCAACGGACAGAACCCCAAGAATCGCAAATTTGATTTTGTGGAAACAAAACCCTTCCAAGGCCACGAAGAAGACCCACAAAGAACTTGCCCTTGAGAACATTTAAGATGAATCCTTGTAGTGTTTTGCTAGCAATGGAGACACCACTAAGTTTGCCAAAACTTAGATAAGTCGATTCAAACTTGAAAAGGGGAATCCCTCCCTTACAAGAATTCGGCCATAGCCAAAGCTTTAAGCTTTTGAGTTTTATAAATTTCGTTGATTGTTTTCTAAAATGAAAAAGAAAGAAAGCTTAAATAGTGATACAAAAGAAACCCTAAAGGCATAAAGACAACAATGCCCCTAAAGGCTAAATTACAAAGATACCAAAGTCTTCAAGTCTTCAAAGGCCTTTGAAGCTTCATTCAAAACTGATTTGGGCCAAGAGAAGTGGCTTTGGGCCCTCTCTATTGAAGCCCACATGCGTCTCTATTTGTTTGTTGCAATCGGCCATAAAACTCTGAACTAATCCCGTCATTGCTTCTCTGAGTCTTTTGGTCATCTGCCTCGTAATTGGCCCTTCTGGTACTTGTAATGGGTCTTTTGCTTTGTTGTCGGCCTGGATCATGTCACTATTGGAAGAGCATTCACCCAAAACAAGAACCCTTTTAGTGGTAACATCCTGAATCACATCACCGGTTGAGCTAACAGAAGTGGTCACAACCGCTCCCTTACCTTTCTTCTTCTTAGAAATCGGAATCCAGGCACCCTCTTTATTCTCAATCGTATCAGTTGTCACAACTTTTTCCACATGAGGAATAGATGGCTTGGGAACCCAAGACTGAGAAGGCTTACTAACCTCCTTACTATGAGCCTTTTTAGGGCAGGACTTCAATGAATGGCCAAAAACTTCACAAGTAGTACATTTCACAGGAATCCATTCAAACTCAACCCTGACTAGTGCCCTAGTACCATTAGGATTCTGGAAAACAATCTCCTCGACAAGGGGATTTCGAGCATCAATCTCAACACAAACTCGAGCAAAACTGATCCATTTCCTGGAAAGGGTAATATGGTCAGCATTGAAAGGTCTCCCAACTGCACTGGCCACACAACTAATCTCATTAGCCGTCCACAAATCAAAAGGCAGATCAAAAAGTCTGACCCACACCGGAACTTTAAATAGGTCCTCCTTGGTCAAGGATAAGCCCGGTTGTCAAAGTTTAAGAACCAACGGTCTATTAGCCATATGCCACGGGGCTCTATCCAACACTGCACAAGCTTCTTGAAGGCTATCAAATTTAAACAAAAAGAAGCCATTATCTGAGGTTAGAACCTCCTGCAAACCAAGCCTTCCCCATAAATTGTGTGCAATAGAGTAGACAGTTTGAAATGGAAGTCTTTTACCCACAAAGTATCCTACTAGTGTACTCCGCCAAAACACACCACCTTCTTCAAAAACCTCTGCAGGAGGGCACACTATAATCATTTAATCGATAACATTTGGCTGAACATAGTGTAGGGAAGTAGACAAGGATGCCGAGTCAAGAGGATCACCTCCTTTAGGACCATTCAACACATTAACATAACTAAGAGAACTAGCGGCAGCACCAGAATCAGGCGAAACAGCCTATTCGAAACCCACCAACTTCATACCAGTAGAGCTATCTACCCCCACACAATCGTTCACAACAACCGGACCCATATTAAACCCCAATTCACTACTAGCCACACCGGAAAAAAATAGAATGACCATCGACTACAACACACGGGCCAGTACCACAAATATTTCCACCCTCGGCAACACAAGTAACAGGCGAAGCAGCCCTTACACTATACACCAACTCCTCACCAGCAGAGCGTTCAACCCCCACACTGCCGTTCACAGCAACAGGACCCATACCAATCCCCAAATCGCTATTGGCCACACCAGAACCAAAAGATGAAACAACATAACCCCGGCACAGGAACCACCAAAATCCCCAATAACAAGCCCATCAAAACCACTACCATAACTAGGGGCAGAGGAGCAAGAAGATCATTCAAACAAACCCACCTGAGCCAACTGACCATGAACCAATGGAACGAGGCCGAGAGAACCAGAAACAGGCATTGGCTCACAGTGAAAGATAGCCATAGCAACGGAAGAAGGAGGCTGGAGCGCCATCTGACCATGAATCGATGGAACAGGTTCGATAGAACCAGATGCAAAGGCAAAAGGAGGCCTGGGCATTCCCGGAAGTGGCTCCAAAATCAACGAACTACCAGGGGTAACCGGCGAACAAACCAGATCCGACGAGGATGTGGGAGACCCAGGGCAAGAATCCTTAAACGGTGAGATAATGGTAGGTGACGGGGCAACAGAGGAGCCACGTGAGACAACTCTAACGGCCGAACGACCAACGCTAGGAAGACGTGGCCCCAACACAGGAAGACCGGAGACAGACATAGAGGGGACCAGGCTGAAGGCAGAAAAATAAAGGAGCGAAAAGGAAAGAGTAAAGGAACAAAGGATTTAAAAATTGGGGGTAGAACAGATCTTAGGAAGTAACGATGTTAACAAATAGGAGAAAAAGAAAAACAGTTAAGGGTTTACGAGGTTAAGGCTCACGATGATCAGAGAGGAATCGCCGGCGGGGGGGGGGGAGAGAAGAGAGCATTTTAGGGCTACACTTCTTCCTTTCTTTGAAGAAAATTATGGTTCATGTGATGATCTATAATCGATAAACTTGGTTAGAATATAAGTCGTGGAACACGCTTCGGAACTAAACTAAGTTTCTCAATTCACCGAATCTATAATCACCACATGATGTATTATACTTGCGACATGCCATAATGCATGTATATGAGATGATACGAAACCCTTAGGGTGGTCTCTAACATCTTAAGTTGAAACTGAAATGATATGAAATTATTTCTATCTCGTGTCGCGATACCAAGTTTACGACGCCCACAAGATTAGAACCAAGGCAGAGCCTTTACTTGTTACGCGTCGCGACGTTAGATGCTGAGCATCACGACCACACGATCAGAACCTAGGCGGAGAACCTCTGTTTGATACGCTTCATGACGTTGGCTGTTGAGCGTCGCGACGCTAGCCTAATTTCAAGGCCTAACATCAACTCTTCAATGACATACCCAAGCAATTCCCACACCCTTAGGCTAACACCAACACATAAGCACTTTTCTAACTTCAACATGTCTAAAACATCATCCCTCCCAAGGCATAATTTCCCAACACATCCATACTCAATTTGTCAAGGGCTTTAATTTCATAATCTTTGAGTCATCAACTCAACACAATTTCAACTCATGTCAATCCATCACCAACTACATAAACCATAGCCATTCATTACCAAAGCAACAAAACTCAACCTCATATCCCATGCAGAATTCGGCCAATGCCCTATTTTGGGAAAAATTTGGGCATTTCATAAAATAATGCCTAATCCATTCTTATACTATCATGAAATGCACAATTATGCATGCTAGCAACTTAATCAAAGCCAATTAAGCGAATCTCATTCCTTGGGTAAGCAAGGTGCGAATTCGGGACTTTGATTCCTTACCTAAAACTGAAAAATAATGAAAGGAAAAAGGGTGTTAAAAGCTTACTTGTATGAAAGAATTCTTGGCATCATTAATTTTTCCTTCTCCTTTGGCATGAGAAAATAGAGAAATTTTTGATTAAGTTGGGTCCAAATTCGTGCCTTAAAGGAGAAGAGGAGATGATGAATAGTGTTTTCTATTTATAGTGCAAATGGATGATTTTTTGTTTGCAAATGAGTGGTCCAAAACTTGCCATATCACTCAATTCTAGTTAATTCCCGAATTTTACGATAACAGCCACATTATTTATGATATTTGACCTACTTATGATTCAAATTTGGAAAAATATACAATGCGAAAGTTGTAGGTCTCGTTCTTAGCTTTTTGATGATATACAATTCATGAAAATTAGAGATTGTATGAAAAGGTTATGGGTAACAGAGTGGAACCGAAATTCAATTTCGTACCAAAACTGTAAAAGACACCTCAAATATCTGAAATGTAATTCCACGAGTGCATCCACACTTGAACATGATTTATATCATGTATCAAGCCATCTACAACATAGTAGTCATCAGAATTATCTAGGTGTTACAAATAAATATGTAAATCCTCACAATCTCACGTGTTTACACTCAAATGATATCACTTCACTCGTGTTTGCACTCTATTGGCTTTTACCTGATACTGTGCTTACAATCACTGCCTTTTACCACTCTTGAGTTTTTCCTCAATTCAAATGTGAATCACACTCAATCCAAGAATACAAAACCAAGTGTGGTCCTCAAGCTAACACGAAACACAACGGACCCAATAATATATATATATAGGGCAGGCGGAAACAAAATGTGAACAGGAATAGCAATGACGAAGACTCAATCAATAATACTTAAGCTAGAGTAATTAGAAAAAAGAAGTAAACAATTAGCACAATGGAAAAAAAAAAATAAGCATGCAAATTCATGGTCGTATGCAATTTCGGGATAAAATTTGGCACCTCTATAGAAATTTTGATGGAATACCCTTCATGGACACCCAAATGATAATATGGAACAAACTAAATTCAACCAAATTTTTTTTTTCTGCTCAAGTGATCACTATCACTCAAGTCCTTTTTTTATAACGTCAGATGCAGATACTGTGGTTCTGATTTCAGAGTCTGATTTAGGTTCTGATTTCAGAGTCTGATTTAGGTTCTAATTTCAGAGGCTAAGTTTTTAGAGTCTGATTTCAGAGGTTGAGTTTCAGGGTCTGAATTAAGAGTCAGATTTCAAAGGCTAAGTTTTTAGAGTCTGATTTCAGAGGCTACTGGTCAGGGTCTGATTTCAGAGGTTATTTTTCAGGGTCTGATTTTATAGTCTGATTTCAGAGGCTAATCTTCAGGGTCTGATTTCAGAGGCTAAGTTTTTAGAGTCTGATTTCAGAGGTTGAGTTTCAGGGTGTAGGCATTGCATTTTTACACATTAGCCCAATGATGAGTCTCGTATGGAGGCAACTACCTCTTTAGTCATGAAAGTCGCGGGAAACGGACGTTGGAAGGGTAAAGTTGGAAATTAGCATTTTGTCAGAGTTAACTCGCTTGTTTCGCTTCGGGTTCGCTTGGGGACCTCTGTTTTAAAACACACAAAACCCATTAAAACACATTTCACAAATTAAATAATTAAAACATTTAAAACACATCTCACACAAATTAAATATTAAAACATTTAAAATACATGGCACAAATTAAATTAAAACAAATTAAATTAATTAATCACATTCACTAATTTAATTAACTTAAAATTAAATTAAATAAAATCGAATTAATTAAATTCCTAATTTAATAAACACATTCCTAATTTAATAAATCACCTTCCTAAACCAAATTAAATCACCTTCCTAAATTAAATTAAATCCATTTCCTAAAATACATAAATCACTTCCCCAAATTAAAAGATTACTTATCATATACTAAATTAAAAGATATCCCCAATTAATACACAAATCTTATTCCTTCCCCAACAAGATAAAACCCATCCCCTTACCTATAAAAATGACCCCTCTCCACACATCCAAACCCTAACTGGCTGGCTGGCTCATTCTTAATATTCACGACACCTCTCAACAAAGCAAAACCCTAAATCCCTCTCGGCCACTCTCTCACTTCACTCATTCGGCAGCCCTCTCACCTGCACACCCCTTTACACATCAACGCATCTCAAGCCATCATCTGCCCATTCAATCAGCTACTACCCATAAGCCCAGCCACTCACTGCCTAACTCCAACTCACGCTACAAATTTCCCTTCACAGCTCACACAAGCAGCCTCCCCTTCACGAAAGTCACCTGCCAGCGCATAATCTGCCTCACGCCAAGTCCACTCAGCCCCTCACTCCCTCTTCACGCGCAGCACACACTCGGCCACTAGTCACAAAGCCCCCACTCACGTTGCTAACCCAACAACAACAAATAGCAAGCCTCATCAAAGCAAGCCCACACTAGCCCTCACGTAGCAAACCTCACCTCACGAACCCCCCAAGAACCCCTCACACTGCCCATACCACGCACTCATTCTCTCTCCCATACAGCCCACACTAGCCCTCCATATCCACGCAAATCCCCCTCACAACAGCCCTCCATATTCACGCAAATCTCCCTCAATCAACTCCGCAAATCTGTCCCTGAACAGCCCTCAACTCGGCCACAACAGAAAACCCCTAGAAATCATCTTCCCACGTAGCAGCAGCCCTCTCTCTCCTCACGGCCACACGTCCATGAACCCCCAACGCCCTCAGCCACCTTCACGCACCATACGCCCACTTCACTGCCCTCATAACACTCACACCTGGACCCTTGGTTTCAGCCCCTTGCCCTCACGCTAAAGCAGCAACTCATTCATCAAAACCAAACCAAACACGGCAGCCCACACCGAGAACCCTAGGACACCTCCAGCAGCCACACCATTCTCGTAGCAGCCATAGCTTCTGAGTTCAAAACCCCTCACGCATAAGCCTTCGTTCAACACGTACCGCCACTCAAATCCTCACGCACCTGACTCCACTCAGCAAACTCACGTAAAAAAAGCCATCTGCTCCTTCACGCTACAAACCGCTTCTCACAAACACAAACTGCTGAACCAGAAAGCCTTCACGCCATTACAAACGCACAGCTCCCCCATTGACCTAAAAATCACTCACACTCAAACCCTAATCACGCACGTCCCACATCGACCTTGCACACACATACGCACCAAATAAACAAAACGCATCACAAAACCTACACCTCACTCAGCCATTAACACAGAAGCAGCCCTATCGTCCCACGGCCAACTACTCACTCTACCCTTCACGCAGCTCTTCACGAAAACACAAACCACAGCACACGCAGCCCCCCTTTGACACCTTATGCGTGACAAAACGAATCCCACATACTGCTCTGTTAACGCACGCAGCCCCCCCACTCTCAAATCTCACAATCTTCACACGCACAACTACAACACGTAAGCCACTAGCCTTCAAACCCTCATTCACGTAAAGCCACGATTGACCAAGACCACACACTAAACCGACACAGAGCCCACGTGAAGACACAACTTCTCTCTCATTACTCTCTCACCAACTCTACTCACGATTGGACCTCACAAGCCCCACCGCTCTCACGCTAACATCCAGCCCCAAGCCTCACAAACAGCCCACTAGCCCACATTAAATAAAACACACAAACAGCCTACCAAAAACCGAGCACCTAAACCCCTTAAACTACCACATATCCCCCCTAAAAACTGCCGCAATATAACCCAGTCCAGTCACATATTTCACCCAGTAAATCAACACAAATAGCCCCTGAAACTGTTCAGTAAAACTGCCCTAATCTGCACCCTAAAATACCCCAAAATAGTCCCAAAACAGTGAACAAATACAACACCAAAATAGTGACCTGAAAAAACACAAAGCAAACACGTGAAACGGACCAAAGACAGCAGCCCGAACCGCAAAACAGCGAGGAAAGACGTTGAGTTAGTGAACCAAAAGAGTTGCGGATCATTCACCCTTCCAACGGACGTGTAACGCCCGTTCTTGGACGACAAAAGAGGTTAGACCTGAGGGCACCTTTTTATTTATCATCTTCATTTTATTTTATTTATTTTAAAATATTATTGCATGAGAGTCGTTTGAGTCATGATGTGAGTGTTGGATGAGCGGGATATGTGTTCCCTTTTGTGGTATATCGGATGGAACCCGGACGTAAATTCCGTAGCCGAATCCGAATGGACGGTAATGCGGTTTGTATTCGGATACAACGCCACGTACCACTTAAGAGACACGTATTTCGTCTCATCCAAACTTGTGTTTGAGCATGTTGTAGTTCGTAAGGTTATTTAGTTATTATTTAAAGCATGATTTAATTTAGTCTTTTATTTAATTTCAAAGCATGATTATGTTATCTTTATGCATGTTATTTTGATTGGTTTATGTTCATGTTTGAATATTATTCGTTTATTTTGATTTAATGGTTCAATATGCTCATGTGTGATATCGTGTTTGCCGTTTAAAGACTTACTTTCAGCATACAAACTTAGAATAGGATTTATTTAGCGAATGCATGTTAGATCTAAATACCTTTGTGAGCATGATTATTGAGTAGACTCGATTAATTTATTGCACAAATCATATCATCACAAGTGACATAAGTAAGGGACCATTCCGAACCCAACGGTTTGAGGTCATCCCTTACGAGGGGTGAGTGCGGCCTTAAATCGTTGTCCCGGTTCACACCGGTGGCGACTCCATGTTATTTCGTACTCCTAACTAGGCCGCGAGCCTAGAACACGCGTCGCCGATTTCTATTGTCTACAGTCTGGCGACTCCACTGGGGATTTAAAGAATTGGCCTCGAAATCATGTCTTATGATGTGTATGATTTGTGCTTTAGTTAACCGTGTCCTATAGTGTTGAAGGGGTTTAGTTAAAGGCATTGTCACCGAGAGTCTTCGTCACAGCGAGAGCCTTTGTCCGCACGCTCCCACCCCGAAAACCCACATATGAACCATAGTTGTATGACATATAGGAGCCACTCCTTTATGCTTTTGATAACCTCATGCATATTAATGTCTCATACATCACATGCATCTCATGCATACATGCATCATGTTTAACCCTCGTGTCTTAAAAGCCATCATAGATATCCGTTGGGTTAGGAAAAATAGACTTATCGAAGAAGAGTAGAGAACATGGACATCGGGAAAAAGGAAATCGAGAAACATAAAACCTTGCGGCAAAGAGTAGAAAGACCATTGGGGGGCCTTAAAAAAAGAGAAAAAAAAAAAGAAAAAAAAAAGAGAAAGAGAAAAAAAAGGGAGAGAAAAGAAAAAAAGAAAAAAGAAAAAAGAAAAAAAAAGAGAAAAGAAAAAAAAAGAGGTTTTGTGTTTTTTAGTCTTTGATAGTTAGACTAAGTCCAATGATGAAATCGTTTGCTTTAGGGTGAAATCTTAGAAACGATAAACGCTTGATGTGCTTTTATCTGATACTTTGAGTGATTGTCTATGTTAGACTCGTAAACACTCCACTATATGTTCTTAGCAGTGAAAACCTGAGTAACTGGCAAGGTGACTAGTTGAAGAAATTATAGGTCGGTGAATGACCGTTTGCTTAGATGTCTATCTTGATTTGCTTATGTTATGATGTGTGGTATGGGTTAAAGAAAGAAAAGTCCTCTAAAGAAAAAGAATTGAATCACCTATACCGATAAGCGTGAAGCTACCCATGGGCGAGTATTAGGACCACCATGAGGAGAAATGCTACCTTAAAGGTATGTGTGTTGAAAAAAAAAAAGAGAAAGAAAAAGAAAAAAAGAAAAGAAAAAAAAAAGAAAGTTAAAAATGAAAGAGAAAAGAAAGAGACAAGAAAAAAAAAAAGAAAACCATACAACATTGAGCACAGAAAAGCAACTGC
>SKCR01048622.1:0-40388 GCA_019454045.1 Zanthoxylum bungeanum
AACGAAATTACAGGACTGGGTTATTTTAGACACATTTTTGAGCTTGTTTAGCACAATGAAAAGTCTACCTTTACCCTACATATATAAACTTATTGGAAACACATAATTTTTATATTAAAAAAAAAAAAATTAAGGGGTTGGCTGCCCCTGATATACAAGAGGGAAATTGTAGGTTCCTCAACATAATTGCATTTTTTTTCATATAGCTCGCGCCTTTGGGAACAGGGGGAGGGGGTAACTACATACATCATGCATGTGCTCTAGCAGAGGCCCTGGGGACTAAAAGACTATTTTTGACATAAACAATTTTCATTTTATAAATTTAAAATTAAAATCATAAAATAAATATTAATCAAACCCAGTGACTTTATTAGCCCCTTAATTTTACGTGAATAGCTACTAACTTCACCCAGTAGCGGCTCAAGTTTTCTTGAATCCACGGACGAAATTTTTTAATAAGACTTTATTATATTTATTTGTTAACTAATTATATTTACATATGCATATTTTTATAGATATTTTTATTAATTAAAGAATTAACATTTTTTAAAAAGAATACTAAGTTTTTATGTAAAGAAAAAAAAATAAGAATAATTAAAATGAATAATATAATGATAAGATTTGAGAAAATAATGTTGTGATGATAATAACATATTTATTTATTTTTAGCAAAAAAAACAAAAACATTGATAAAGAATTAACATGAAAACTAATGACAATGTAGGAGTTCAATTCTAGATATTTTTAGAAAAAAAATAATCATATTATTTGTTTATAACATAACAAAGAATGTAAATTTTTTAATTAAAATATAATATATTTTGAATACTCTCCATTACAAGTAACTAGTGAATTAAGAAAAAAAGCTATTATTTTTATATAAAAATTAATATTAAAATTCATCAATAAAAAATAAATTACTATTTTTATATAAAATTATAATTAGTTTTGTAATATGTTTAAATATAATGATAACGACTTTTATATAACTTCCCACCGAAGCTGCTGGACATATTCAAAGGAAAGCCTTCTATGCTAAGTTCATAAAAAAGCGTTATCTTTATTTATTATTTTGTTCTTTTAATTATATTTCTATTAATAAATAATTAGTCAAATTACTAAAAAGGGAAGAAAAGGACTCGCAACTGAATCCTGGTCTCATGATTAATTTACCTTCTCTCATTAATACGCAGAATTATGTCAATTTTAAAAGTTAATTGTTTGGGCCTTTCGGCTTTTGAAATTTGAAGAGTCCAGTCACCTTCCCTTATCAAATAATTAATTAATTAGTATGCTAAATATTCTTAAACCATACCAATATAAAAATATAATCCAAGTCTAGTTACGGTTTTTTATTTAGACTTCTTATAAAAGGAAATAAAAGCAATCATCATTGCAATTTTCTTTCCACAAGGAATTTGATTGAGTGATGTTGAGGTTCTGAGTTCGAATCAAAAGAATGTGTTTATTATAAGAGTTTGAGATAATCAAAATTTTATTTATTTCGTTTAAATCCGAAATAAGTGATTTAATGACGGATTTCCAATAATTTTAAAAAGATAAAAAAGACAAACTTGAAATATTTATTTTAATGGTAAAAAACTTGGGTGACAAAAATGCAGCAGCCAAGAAAGTGGTACTTGACCAATTGATGATGTACATTTTACATGGGATGGGGGCCATGTGTCATCGAAAACAAAAAGCCTCCGTTACGTAATTAACAGGGAACGGCTTGCATTGCAAGATTTATTTATCTGCTGTGTGCACCTACAGTTTAAACAATACATTCCTAACCCTTTGATCCTTCATCAAATCCAAAATCAATTTTCAATATATTTACTCTCTCATTATTACTCCTGACCACAAATTTTTTCCTGTTTGGTCTAGTTCAATATGATTATAAAAAAAAAATTATAATTATAATTATTCTATTTTTTTTAAAAAGTAATCGTATGATTTTTTTTATTAAAAAAATTATAATTATTTTTAATTATTGGTTCTGTTTGGTATAATTCGATTTTTTTTTTCAATTTTTTTTAATAATAATAAATTAAAAAATAACATTTATTGAATCTTATATTTCCTTAATTTTTTTATACGGTACATCTTCCAATCATTACAACTACATCAATAAATTTGTTTAAATTTATAACTTATAATCATCAAATTATTTAAAATGTAGGAAAATAAAAAGAATAATAACCAAAATAAAAAAATTATAAATATTTTTAATTATTGATTCTGTTTGGTATAATTCGATTTTTTTTCAATTTTTTTTAATAATAATAAATTAAAAAATTACATTTATTGAATCTTATATTTCCTTAATTTTTTTATACGGTACATCTTCCAATCATTACAACTACATCAATAAATTTGTTTAAATTTATAACTTATAATCATCAAATTATTTAAAATGTAGGAAAATAAAAAGAATAATAACCAAAATAAAAAAAAAATTATAAATATTTAATAAAATTAATCATCACTAAACACTAAATGATTTATTATGTAATGTAAAAATAATATATTAAATACAATTATAAAATAAAACATAATATGAATAGATTTTAAAAAATTCAATAATTTAAATTATTCAATTAATTCAGTTTGGTTTTTTTAGTTAAATTAAAATATTGAATAATTATTTTTGAAAATAAAAAAATTATAACTTTAGTTCGTTTTTTTTTGGTTCAGTTATATTTTTGTCCACTCTTATTTATTATGTCTAAAAACAATTGTTTTAGTAAATAAATGATTTAATTTTTATATGAACTATTTTAAACCCAAAAAAAAAAAAAAAAAAATCTGTGTTTCATTCTGGTTGGGGTGAGTGAGTTTCAGAAGATTACAAAGATAAGTCAAAAATATGAAGAGAAAATCAAGCAGAGAGGTTAGTATTCTGTTTTGCTGAAAAGATACTGATAACTAACAAATCAAATGTTTAATTAATAAAATATTTAAATCAATTTATTTATTTTTTATATATTATTTAAAAGGAGTTTCCAAGTCAGAACAGAAGCTCTCTCTCTCTCTCTCATTTTCACGCTGTATAAGATGGTGTGTGCAGCAGACACAGTCGACTTCATTTTCATGGCGAGCGACAACAGCAGCCCGTACAACACACACTTTTAAATAACCGCCTGAATCAATCAAACAAAAAAAACCCCCCCATTTCTCTCTCTCTCTCTCTCTCTCACTATCACAATCATAACAAAAGAAACCCAAAATATAAAATACCTTTTTCTTGTTCTTGTTTTTCATTTTGTAAAGTACTAGCGTTGTTGTTGTTGTTGTTGAAACGATGGAAAAGCAAGTTGAGAAAGAGAAAAAGAGAGGGATAAAAGAAAGAATGAGAAGAGGAGAGGAGGAGATTGAGAAGATGGTGTTGAATGAGATGACTCGAAAAAATCAATCTCTGAGTTTTGCTCATCATCCCAATCTTGTGAGTGGAGTGTCTCTGCCAGAGCACTCTTCTCCTTCAAGTTCTTGTTTCTCTAACAATGGGTTTTGTTGCTTCTCTGAGGATACTGCTGCTTCACCTTTTTCAAAACCAAACAATGTTCTCTTTAATGATAATAATTTTGAGAATGTTCACAAGTATAAGACACAAAGCAGTGGTGACGCCACTGATTATTTTAATGATTTCTTGTTGGATGCTAAATCATCTGATTCTTGTTATTATAGGGAGAATGTTAATGAGAGTTTGGATTATGAAATGGGTTTGTCTGAAAACCTTTATAGAATGAATATTGGAGTTGGAGTTGGAGAGGAGCATTTGGATCATAATGATAAAATGAAGAGACTTGAAATCATGGACCCACTTGGGGTTGGTTTTGGTTTTGGTTTTAGTAGTGAAGCTTCTTTGGGTGGGAGTCTAGGTGTACCTTCTTATAATGTCAAAAAATATGGCTGTTTTGATGATTTTAACAATGTTGTTTCTGATTATCAAGGATTAAGTTCCTCTCACAATGCTGTTTCTAAGAACTCTGATGATGAAAGGAAGTCTTTATTGATTAATTTTGGTGGGGAATATGGTGAGGAGTCTAATTTTTGTGTTGGTCTTAATCATTCAAATGATTTGCGTTTCTGCCCAAGTTATAGTCATTTAACGCAACAACTTCTTGAGCAAAGAATGGAACAGGGGAGGAGCTGGACTAATGCCGGAACTCGGTTACAGAATCCATCTAGGATTAGTAGGTCTTATGTTAATGATGCTTTGGTTGGTTCTCAGAAACTTGGATTAGATTCTAACCGAGATATTGGTGTTATGAATCATTTGTTATCCAATCAGTTGATGCAGCCTGAGTCTGGTTTAGATTTGGACACTCTGTTGTATAATCGATCAATGTTGAAAGAGAGGACTGATGCAATACCAAACCACAGGGTTTCACAATCTTTTATGCCTGTCAATGGAGCTGGTGCTTTAGAGGGTTTTGGTTGTGAAGATGGTTTCATCGTACAAGGGAAACGTGTTAATCATGTTGTCAACAAGGGTTGTGATTCATTGAGGGGTAGCAAGAAGAACAACCTCAGTGAGATTGCAACAAGAAAACCCCCAGTGAAAATCTGTAAACTTAATGGTCATGCCTATGATGGAGGAATTTGTGATAATGGCGAGAGCCTAATGGGTATTCATAGTCCATTGCGTTTGCTTCCTGGTTCCAGTTCTTTGGTTGAGATCCGCGGTTATATATACTCAATGGCAAAGGATCAAAATGGTTGTCGGTTCTTACAAAGGGTGTTTGATGAGGGAACTTTCTTAGATTTGCAAATTATATTTGAAGAGATTATTGATCACATTGTTGAGCTTATGATGGAGCAGTTTGGCAATTACCTTGTGCAGAAGTTGCTGAACGTGTGCACTGAAGAACAAAGGATGCGGATTCTAATCATGGTAACTGAAAAACCAGGACAGCTTGTCAGCATATGCTTAAACACATATGGGTAAATCCTTTTCACCTGATTTAATAGTCTCATTTATTTATTTTTTTCAAAACAATTGTTCTTGCAATTTTTTGGTTCTTTCAAAATAAATGGGTGATTTGGTGATATGGTTACCAGCACGCGTGTTATACAGAGTTTGATCGAGACTCTGAAAACCAGGCAGCAGATTTCACTAGTCAAAGCAGCACTCAAACCTGGGTTTCTTGATCTTATTAAGGATCTGAATGGCAATCATGTGTTACAACGCTGCTTGCAATGCCTTAGCAACGAAGATAACGAGGTATAGCTCGTTCTTTCCATTTCTTTAGTAATAACAGTTCGGTTTATTTCTTAAGATCAATTGTTATTTAAGAATGCTGTCGACATAACATCATCTTCTTATCTATAGCCTTTGATGTTTTGGTATGGTATTTCGTAAAAATAGACTCTGCATTTTGGCATTCTCATTGGAAGTTTGTGATACCATTCTGCTTCATACCTGCGCTGGAGGCATAAACCAAATGGGCATTTGATGGGTAATCATATTATATTGAATTATTTTAACATTCTTATGACTAGTAATAAATAAACAAACGGATCAACTGACAACAGATTAGTCCCACATGTACAAGGGGGCCAGCAACAGAAATCCTGCTTCATGTTGGCCTGGCACAAGCAACTTCTTTGATTAAATGATAGGAATAAAGTCATCTTTATTGAACTATTTACTTCACTGTCAAGTTTTTTAGAATCGTTCTCCATAGTGATTTCCTGAGTATTAAGTCAGTTTATGCTCCTTAGTTTAACATCTCTTAACTTCTTTATTAGTTTGTGTTTTCTTGATTGTCATGTTCTTTCATGTTAACAACTTCTACTTCTCTATCCTTTCATCCAATATATCATGGTTCTTTGTGTTCTGTTGACATTTAAAAGTTTGTCTCCATTGTGTTTTCATGTTGGGAGTACATTGCAAAATATCTATATTTGACAAACTATTTTGATACTTTTTGGAGTTTTTTAAACCTACACATTTAAGATTATCACTGAGTCAGTGCAGGAAAAAAATGCACGAGGAGGTTTGGTGCATTACAAAGTGTAAAAGATAATAAGCTGTGTCCAAGTTAATAATCTTAGATTCAAGAATCATTCCAACCCTGCAACTTGGTTTAGAATGATGAATATTAACGAATTAATGTCATCTTAAACTGGAACTTCATAGGTAATAGTCATTCTTAATTTGTTTAGAATATTTCTCCTTCCACTTTGTAGTGCTATATCGACTTTGTGTATGCTAGTGTCTGCGAAATATTGTAGGCAAGTTCTGATCATCAATTGCTGCACGTCTCCAAATGAATAGGTATTTAATTTGTTTTGCTAGGTACATATATCAGTATATACACACACGTAAATAAATATAGCATGTGCCAAACTACATGCAGTTGTAGCCTTGTTGCCCATGGAAGAGAAAATAGTGTTCGACCAATTCGTAATTTCTTGGAGAATGTCCCATCTTGTGGAGTTTCTAACTATATTTAGGAATGCAGCCAGGAGAACTTTTATTACTGGACTCCATTTAGAATCTAACCTGAACCTCATCATATTTGTCATAAATTCAGCTCAGTAATTGATGAACTTAAAAAATCAACAAAGAACTCACCTTCCTAGGATTTCTCTGAAAGTCGCATGAATCAGTTCTCCACTCGAAAGTCTCTGGACTAAGTCTCCTTTTAAGCTATTCATTGAACCATTGTATATTTTGTGTGGACATATGTTTTTCGCTGAAACTATAGTCTGCAGCACCTGCTATAACTTACCAATTAATATTTAAATCCCGTTTTTATCTTTTTCATCCTTCTCCTATGTTTTGCAGTTTATTTTTGACGCTGCTGCAAAGTTTTGTGTTGACATCGCAACTCATCAGCATGGATGTTGTGTATTACAAAGATGCATTGCTCATTCCACTGGGAGACATCGAGATAAGTTAATCACTGAAATTTCCCAAAATGGGCTTCGCCTTGCTCAAGATCCTTTCGGGTAATCACCTAGACTGTTTGAGCCATATTTGAGTTTCTTTAGTTCTTTTTGACTCTCAAACTCTTAATAGGATATACAATGCAAGACAATATTTTCTTGTTCTGATATTTGCTGGTTCTTTGATGAATCAAATTGTTCTGGCCCTCAAACCTATTTTTTTTACCCACCTCAGTGGTTAATAGGAGATTAACTTAATTAAAGAGGCTGTTTCTTAATACAAATATGAAACTTTTATGCTACCACAATGTTTTAATTTGAATATCTTTTGATTCCTAATGTAAAATTCTGTGACCAAATATTTATTTTTGTCCAACAGATCCATCTTTTTTAATGACAAAACATTTGGGCGGTTTCTACCTTCTACATTATATAAGAAGGCATGGGACATGGTTGTACAAAAGAGTGTCTTGTTTCCATTTAAATTTCAGTTGCTTGCTTGTTATTTACATCATAAAATTCATTTGAAAATTCAGAATTACAAGGAAAATTTTAGTTCAACATGATTTCACAAAATAAACACTTTCAACTGATGGAGTGTTTATGGTTTAGAATATTTTGTTACCTTACTCATTTTCCCTTCTCCTTTCTGGCCCTATCATCTGTGGAATCTTAGTTTCTCATTAAACATCTTCCTCTTGGACAGGGCACAGCTTTTTGTTGTACATCCTTAATCATCTTTGATTGATTCATTTACATATGCCGACTTAAAGTATCTTTTTTGATTCATAATTTAGTGCAAGTGATAAGTTCTAACATTTATCTTGGTTTTTGTTTTTCATCACAGTTTGCATCTTTATCTCTGACTCAGAACAATATTTCTTTGTATGTCACAGAAATTATGTTGTGCAATATATAATAGAGCTGAAGATCTACTCTACGAATGCCAACTTGCTTTCTCAGTTTAAAGGGCATTATGTTCACCTCTCAACACAAAAATTCAGCAGCCATGTGGTTGAAAAATGCCTCAAGCATTTTGGAGAGAGTCATTCTCAAATTGTCCATGAACTGCTTTCTGTGCCTCACTTTGAACAGTTATTGCAAGATCCATTTGCCAATTATGTCATTCAGTGTGCTTTATCAGTGACCAAGGTTTGGAGAAAGACATATCCTCCGGTTCTTGTTTCTGCTTTGATCATATTGCTTCGAATTTCTGAACAGAGTATCTCTTTGATTTCTTTTTCATTTGTCTGAACCAGGGCCCTCTTCATACTTCTCTCGTTGAAGCTGCACGACCACATACAAATTTAAGGACCAGCCCCTATTGCAAGAGGATTTTCTCTCGTAATATCTCGAAGAAGTGATGTACATTTGTCTGTGGTAAGAAGTGTTGTTGATTCTCTTAAAGTTGCTACTCTGTTCGCTACTAATAAGAAGTCTTAATCTATCTCCAGACTATTAGACGTAAGAATTAGCCATCAGAAGATGCTGCGGATGTCCTGTTACTGAGAAGTTTTTCAACTTGGGGTTTTGTGGATGATTTCCAGGATTTCAAAAGTTGTAAATCAAATGTGTTTTTCTTGCAGTTGTTTATTATGACTTGTATATGTAGTTATGTACTTACTTTGTTGTCTCTGGTGTTGTTGTCTTAAAACTTTGAATGTATGATGTTTTATTAGGTTGGTTCCGCAGTTTTTGCTCTGCATGCAAATCTGCAAATGTGATGAGATAATATTAGTATGGGTACTAGCCGGTTAAATATAAACGCATATGTTTTTTTACAATCTTTGTTGATTTATAATGAATCAAAATCACAAGGTGGAAAAATGGCATGAGGCCAACTGGGCTACACGTTGTCGTTTGGTGCAGAGAAATTCAAGGTTTTGGATGTCCATTTCTTCAACAGGGAAAAACCATTTCTCTTTTGGAAATCACTGGGTATCGCAACATGGAACATTTACAGTTTTTAGTTGGGAGACAGACTCTCTGTCTTAAATCTGAATACAATGTGTATATATTTATATACATAATAAAATTTTAATTTTAATTTTAATTTTCAATTATTTAACTTACAAAATATGTAACAATTATATATCATACTTATTATTACTAAAATGTTAAAATCCTGATTATTAACTTTGTAAAAAGTCGCGTGTGTCGTTTCTGTATTCAATAACCTGGAAATCTTCCGACAAAATTTGCTACTCACACATGTATTAATTTTTTTTCCTCCAAAAAAGTAAAAACTTTTCAGGATTTTTTTTCCAGTGGTAGCAGTTACATTGCACTGTAATCCCAGTTTGGATTTATTTGAAAAACACCGAAAGCTGAAAATGTTTAGACGCGGGGATAGATTCGGTCACGATTCCAGTTCGGAATCGATATTGAACCGAAAAGAATTGTCCAGTTCCGATTCCTTTCGGTTCTGATTCCGTATGGTTTGGGTATGGTTCCATCCTAGCCGAACCGTTTCGGTTCCAATATTAATATAATAAAATTTAAATTCAAATAAATATTTTTCTAAAGTTCAAGATATTTATTTTATTTTTAATTTAATATAATAAAATTCAAATAAATAATTTTTTTTATTATATTCACTTGATAATAATATCCAATTATATATCATATTTTAAATGTGTTTTTTTTTTTAAAGTTGGAAATCTCGCCGCCAAACCACCCGACTCGGTTTAAGCGGAACAAGTAAAATTCCCGACTGTCCCAAGTTCTCACTGTTAGTGACATATTCTCAAGTTGAATTTTGACGATGCAACATTAGAAGATTTCGACGCGCATTAGCGGACATTACAAAAAGATGTTGAAGCAATTGGTGATGAATAACATAATGAATGTGAACACTCAAGTGCTTATTGAAGAAAATCTTATGTGATCTTAGCTATTGGAACCGAGACGATTCATATCGGTCCTCATATCGATAACCTAACCGACATACCGGTCACTAATCAGGTATTGCGCTTTAACCTTCAACGGTAATATAGCCGTTACGCTTTGGCAGACCGACATATCGGTCTCTGAGACCGACATACCGGTCTCAGACAGAGAGTAGGGGCAGTGTTTCACCTTATCTATAAATTGAGCCCCAATTTCATTTTTGAAAACTTCTTGAACCTTCAAAAATTTTCTCTAAGGCAAAAATAGAGAGTTTTACAAAACCTTCATAATCATACACTTTCATCATCAAGCTCACACACTACACCTTCATTATCATTTGTAGTGAGCTTAGAATTCTTAGGTTAGCAACTCACAACCTTAGATCTTCTTTATCTTTTGTGAGTGCCCAAGTTGTACTTTAATCTTCATATTTCAAACGCTTGTGTTTGTGAAATCCTTTATTAAGTAGGTATACTCAAAATGGTGCATTTTGTTGTAAAAGGTTTGTGAGTAAGCCTATAGAGAAAACTCATTGTAAATGTTTAAAGAGTGAGCCTAGGTGATAAAACTCTTGTGTAAAAGTTTGGAGTGAACATAAGGGACAAAACTCTTGGTTGCGAGTGAGCCACAGAAAACTCGGTGTAAGTTATTGATTCAACTTAGTAGAAAGCTTCAAGCGTGGCTTGAAGGAGTGGATGTAGACATTATTGGCCGAACCACTATAAATCACTAGTGTCAATTTCTCTATCCTTCACTTTTAATTATTGCAAGTTTATTTTTGTATTTGCATATTAATTAGTAACTTGCATTTTGACGATATATCGTGATTGAGAAAATTGACCTAAACTTAATTAGTAAAATTATTAACTTAGTAGCATAAAATCGAAAATAATTTTTATTCCGCAATATTAATCCATCACCCAGTTCACCACCCTCTTGGGTATAGAGATTGCTTGTTGTGAGTGCTTGTAGTCAATTTCACTTACAAGAAATGCACCATCTGAACTCGAACTCAGAACCTTGCAACCAAGTTGTAAGCCATTTAACATAAAGCCACAATCATTGGAGATATATTTTAAATGTTTTTATTTAGAAAAACAAATAACTTATAGTCCGATGTTAAAAAAATATGTCATTCAAATATCTGCAGACCTATTCAGGCTTCAATCAAATTAAAATGAATTCAGACTTCAATCAAATTTCGACCTATTTAGACTTTAGATGAAAAATAAAACAAATGCTCTAATATTAGTTTCAAACATGTGAATCCGCATATTTCTAGCACTAATATAAAAAATGTCATAACAACTGATGGAGCAACCACATCCTGCTTAACCCAACCGTGCAACACAACAAACAACTCTTTATTAAGTGATGGGTTAATAGCAAATGCTATCACCATCTTATTTAGCTGACCATAAATAAAGTTTTTCAAGATTGGCATGACCAGAAGACTGAAAATAAAACGAGCATCACAAATGGAGAACAACACTAAAAGCAAACTCCAAGCAGCAGCAAACCTAGATAAGCTATATATGGCATCTCAATCCTTCAAGAAACAGAGAAAAACTCAAGCATCCTCATGTCCTACCAGTGCCAGCAGCAATTTTTCATAGTCCCCAGTGGTGTCCTTGGCTATGGCACGATCAAGAGGAACACTGTTCCTCCTCTGGTACTCATTTTTTATGACCTTCATGTCGACCTCTGCCCTTGTGGTGACTACTCTAGTAAGAGCCCCTTCATCTGTTCCCTGTTTGTTAATTGCCAGACGAAGTATCTTCTCAAAATAATGTTCCGGGAGGGTTAAGCACTGAACTGTGGCCCTCAATAGTGCAAGGTACTCATCCTTAGGGTCAGCTTCTAATTCCTGCAAATAGGATACCAATGTTATTTGTGATACATAAACCTGAAAGAGAAATGGGCTCATCAGGAAGTTGAAAACTCTCATGGAGATCATAGATGTATTATCAAATAATCTTATTTCATTCTTGAAGTGGTTTCTAACTATTTTTTATCCAATAATATATACTAAACAAATGGTTGAAATCGGAATGATGAGTGAGAAAATGAAAAAGAATCAGTGAGGTCAATCAGAGGCCTCAGTTACCACATAAAATAAATAATATTAAATCTTCCAAGACGATTTGGATCAAAACGATGGGAAAATAAAAATAAATAATATCAGAAGATATCTAGCCAAAGATAGCCTTCAAAGCTCACTTGCGTACCTGGTCGATATCATTCCCATATATATTCTTGTATTGATTCAGAGTGGCATTGATCTGTGCTTTGCTCCTCGTGGTCAAGATCCTGATGATATCCTCATCATTGTAAGCCTTATCAGAAATCTTCTCATGGAGAATCTTAGCTTCTGATTTTGCAAGAGTCATGTTCACCTCATCTCCCTCATAGCGGTATGCAGTCACAAGGGGTAGCAATAGCTAGTGTACACATATATAAAATGACAAGCAGCCATTCAAAATGCAAAAACCGAATGAGTATTTCATTGAACATATATCACACAGAGACAATGAGATAAATCGACAAAAATACATAAGGCAAACCGCAAGCTTCAGATAAATAAAGAGGGCAATTCATGAAGTCCAAATTAGACATTCAAAGGGTAAGCCACTAAATCTTTGTAATTACTAGTTATTACTTTTTGTGATTGAATTTGATCCCCTTATAGCACCACATAAAATGTTTTGACAGCCAGTTTTCACCCACTAAAGTGTTCACAAGCAGTACCAACAACAAACTCTGTTCACTAAAGTAATTTTCCTTTTAATTTCATCAAGCATTAGCACATGAGACTCAATTTCAAAAAATAAAAAGGAAAGAACCCATTCTGATTTCTATTTCCACTCATATAACTTTCATTGTAATTTCATAAAGCAATAGCACATGAGATTAATCAGATCATCACACTGAACCGTAAAACAAGCATTTAGAAATCAGATGATCTTCTTTAAAAATAAAATACCTTGCGGAAGTCCCCAGTAGTGTGATAAGCAACATCCTCTTCAAGGGACTTCTTGTAACGAGCATGATAAGCCTGCCTTGCTTCGAGCAATTGCTTAGAAGATCTGGTGCAGCCAATTTCCATAAGAACCTGGTTGCTTGAAGTCCACCTCTTGGTCGCTTCATTTGCCAAAAACGCATCACGCTCAGCAGGATCAAGAGTCCAAAGCAGCACCGCCCTCTCAAAGTCATTTGAGAGTTCCTTGTCCAGCGACTTTAGCAGATCTGAGCCGTAAGTATCGGCATATGCTTCTCGAATCAGCTTGCGTTGAGCAGCGTTTCTGTGGCCCAGTATTGATATGATCAGATCCTCGTTTGTTCCCCATCCTGCAAAATTATAATTTTTTTTTTATTTTTTATTTTTTATTTTTGTAATTAGATCATCATCGACAGACTAATGCATAATAATATAAGATCGTTGAAAATGAATCAAAATCAACTATATATTTTTAATTTGTAATGAGATCATCGACACCGATCCGATCGTTGAAAATAGAATCTTGGAAGGTGGAAAGAGGAGACCTTCGAAGGCTTTTCTGAGCTGCTCGCAATCTTCGGTAACAGATGGAACATGAGCTGGGACTGTAAGAGTTGACATTGCTGCTCTTCTCTCAGAGTTTTTTGAGTGCGTAGAATCGAAAACGATGACTATATGTCTACATCTATGATCTATCTATAGATAGGTATAAATAATAAAATAATAAAATATAGACAGGTAGGTGAATCACGGACCGACGAATATGTCAGGATATGCCACGTCATTATTCCTAAATTGTCGTTTGCTTTTTTCTATTTTCTGATCCAACGTGTACGGGTCACATTAATTCATGGTGATGAACGATAATTGAAATACTTTTAAGGCGTGGATCTTGAAAATTTTATATTGTTTGGATTTAATTGGTACACTTCTCAATTATTGAACACTAGCATCGGATCAGCTGATTACGCTGGCTCAATCGGACCGGTCAAGCTTATCTTTAATTATAATTCATAAGATGTGTGGTTTGTTAGTCCAATAAGTTCATTTCTTGTAATAGTCCGAGACAGACATTGGTTTTACCTGTTCCGTTTAAGCCTGAGTCGAATGATTTGACTGTGGGGTTTCCAAAAAAAAATATATTTAATTATAATTTCATATCATAAAAAAAACATAATGTTATTTTATGTATTGATCTTATAAATATTTTGGATCTCATTAATTTTATAGTATAAATGAGACATTTGATTTATTTACATTATATTTATATATATATATATATATATATTGTTCGTTTGTCACTTAATTGTCAAATAATATTTATTATTCACATTAGTGTTTCTCTATTTTCTTTATCTCTATTTTGAAATCATATCCCTAATTATAAATAACTTTTAAAATACTTAATTTTCTTTCGAATGAATTCCAATGGATTAATATAATTTATTCAATTTAATCTTAAATTTCCTTATCTAACTTCAAATATTGATCAATCTAGATTCATTTTGCAAAAAACTAATAGTTAGAATCTGCATGCTGAAGTACTGTAACACACGAGAATTCCCTTTTGACATGTTCTTTGAGGTTGGCAGGTTTTCTGGTGTGACGTTCGTAGCACGTTCGTTATGACGTTCGAACGAGGCCATCCGGTGTAATCGCGTTTGATTTGCATTCGCCATCGTGTTCGAACCAAGTCATCTAGTAGGGAAATGCTCAAGTAGTGCATTATGGGTTTGAACGCCAGGCACCGGTAGTTTCGCGTGCGTAGTGCGTTCGAACAAGGAGGCGAAATCTGGAAATTTCCGGGCTTCTATATAAGGCCCAAACGATGGATTGAGGTTAATTTACCCCATTTTCTTCTCTTCCTCACCCCAACCACGACTCAAGCCCCCATTTTCTCTATGGATTAGCTATTTATTGAAGGATTCTCCTTGAGATCTCTTGAGCCATTCAAAGCAAGGTAAAGTTCTCTTCCTTATTTTGTTTTCCCCATGCATTTCTAGTGTGATAATTTATGATTAATCACTCTAAACCCATGAAACATATGATTGGTGCTTGTTGTACTGTTTGAGAGGGTTGTTTGAGAGTGGGTCTAACTAGATTTGATATAGTTACCATGATTTAATGCTGAGTTTAGTGAAGCCTTTTTGACCCGATTTCTGCCAGAAAGTACCAGAGATGCTAGAACTAGGGAATTCAAGCTATTAGTTCAAGCCGAGCATATTGATCGTGACATAATATGATGTAGCATTTACACGACTGTCCCGATTTGCCCCGCATTTGGTTGCTACAGAAGAAATAAAGGTGAAAAGATTCATCAATGGGCTACAAGATTATCTGTTTCGGTCCATTCCATTGTCAGAGGGAATTACTTATGAGCAGACTTTGAATGCTGCGTTTCGTTTTGAGGTAAGAGCGCGAGAGAGGCGCGGAGAAAAGGAAGCACAAAAGAAATTGAAGTTTTATAAGGCATGGAAGTCTCAGCAGCCGGGGTTTAACAAAGCCCAAAACAGAGCTGCACCTTCACCAAGTGCGGCTCGCCAATAAACTTATGGGTCTAGAGGTCCGGGTAATGCACACCCACAGGGTGCCATTTCTTGGGCAGTATCATCAGCATCAGTGGTTTAGACCAGTGCCCCCGCTTGTTCGGGGTGTGGTCGACCACATCGTGGTGAGTGTAGAAGAGTCACCGGTGTATACTTTCGTTGTGGTTAGATGAGTCATATTATTAAAGACTGTCCCTCTTTTGTAAACCCAGCTTCACAGAACCCACCTATGGCAGTTGAGAGTACTAAAACACAACCTTCTAGAGGTAGAGGTTTTGGAGATCAGAGATTGTTTGACAGAGGGCAGACCTCAGAAGGGATGGGGCAGTCAGTAGTAGGTAGAGGCCGGTCGAGGGTATTCGCTTTGACACCACATGATGCCCAAGCCTCGATGCGGTGGTAACATGTATAATTTGATTACTCTACTAATCGTGCTAGAGCTTTATTTGATCCTATAGCAACCATTCCTTCGTTTCACACCATATCTTGCATCATGTTTGGGTAATGGGTTAGAACTTTAGAGTACCAATCTCTGTGTCCACTCTTTTAGGTAGTGTTATTGAGGTGACTAGAATTTTAAGGTCCTGACCGGCGTAAACACACACGTATAACGCAAGCGCACGTATCGTTCAAGTAGTATAAAATATTGATCCCACGAGGACTTAATTCCTATTATTGTTATTGATTATTGAATCTATTTATTTACATGTATCTAATTAAGGGAGAAGAGAATGATTGCATGATTGATTTGGTGGATTGTGGATTTGCAAAATAAATAAATAAATAAAAAGACAAAAGAAAATACTAAGGAAAATAACAAAAGACACAAAGATCTAAGGTTGTGATTTCTTTTAATATCATTTTAAAGATGAAGTGGTTATCTTAAAATTGAGTAATATATTGATTTATTAACCTGGAACACTAAATTATGTGTAAACCTCTGTCGATGGTCAGACACAAATACCCAGTTTAACCTAATTGAACCATATGTCTATATCAACCAAATTATCTGGATTCATTAAGTTTAAGTTCCAATTATGGCTACCCCCGCCCGACAGGTATATTCCTATCCTGTAAGGAAATCTATTAAAGGGTTATCTATCCTCAAGGAAGATCGTGGGCTATTAAGTTTTAAGGCTGAAACTAAAATCCCTATGTCTAGTTCATTTTAGATTTACCACATCAATCTTATTGGTGATCAGACAACAAGAAGCATTAAGCTTAAGACTTAATAAATAAATCTTTAAATTATCCAAACTATAAAATAACCCTTTATAAACCGGTGATATTAAAAGTCATCACAACCCCAGGTAACTAACACATAACTAGGACTAGTAAAAACTTAAAAGTAAAAGACATAAAGTAAAATTACTGAAAAGTAAAAGACATAAAATAAAATAAAATAAAATGCTAAGGTAAAAGAAATTACTTTTACTATATACTATTTAGATATCTCCCTTAATATAATATATTAACTTCAAATTAAGTTTAACCCGCCATAAAGGCGGAACCAAAATAACCAGCCATAAAGGCTTAACCAAAATAACCAGCCATAAAGGCGGAACCAAAATAACCAGCCATAAAGGCGGAATTAAAATTTAATTACCAACCGACCAATCTGGCGGTATCCTTTTTAAGTCAATATTTTAAATAGTGAATATATTATTTTTAAGGGAGATTAATCTAACTAGTAATAGTAAAAGAATTACCTTTTACCCTAGCTGGAGAAATTACCTCCTCATGGTAAATAGTAAAAACTGTAAAAAGTAAAAGGTAAAAATAAATTACTACTACTATTCAAAAGTAAAATTACTATTATTACTAAACGTAATTAAAATTATTTACAAAACTAAAAAAAATCTAAAAACTTTAAGAAACTAGAGAGGGAAACTCTCTCTTTAGAAAGAATTGAAGAGAGAGGAAGGTACAACAGATTCTGAAATCTCGAGCTCAATTTATAGGCGCGGATAGGGGTCCAGAGTCGCGATGCCAAAGGGTACCGCGTCGCGACGCCAGCTACAGTGACACGTGTCACTTGCTGATTCACCGGCTCATATTCTTATCCGATGACGTGGCACTGTTCATGACATCATTGCTTACGTCACGCTGAGGGCGATTGTCGGCAGCGTCAGATCTCGGCACGTGGCACCAGCGCACATTAGCAAGTCCGTTGAGATGTCGACACGTGGCACGGCGCAAGATAGCATAGATGATGATTGTCGGCATCGTAGGATGATGACACGTGGCAGACGCAAGTTAGCAAGTCTTCTGTGATGGTGACACATGGCACAGCGCACGTTAGCAAAGTCAAACTTCATAAATTCTGACCCGTTGACCCGACGCACGTTAGCAGACTCCGGTGCATGTTAGGCGTCGCGACGCTGAAGGTCCTGGCGTCGCGACGCGCAAAAGACCAAAATATCCCTGCTGACGTATTTTTGTCTGGTTTTGCCCCAAATTGCCTCCAGTGCTATCCAAACTTTTATTTATCTGCAAAATAACAACAAAACACATCAAAACGTTCATAAATCTCGAGAAACAATACAAAACATTAGGTCAAATGAGTGAGAAATAGTGATATAAATACCACTCATCAGGTCCTATGAGATTTCGATTGGAAAACATGTGTATCATATTGATTTGATCTTACTTGAGATTCTCGACTTTGATGTGATACTGAGAATGGATTGGCTGTCTAAACATCACGTTACCTTAGACTACAGAAAGAAAGTAGTAGCATTATAAATTCCTGGGGAACCAGTATTAAAGTTTCAGGGGGATAGGAGTGAGATCCCTAACAATCTGATCTCAATGTTAGACGCTTATAAAATGCTTCAGAAAGGGTGTGAATGATACTTGGCCTATGTGTTTAGCACAGAAAGGAGTCAAGTAGAGCTTGATCATGTTCCGATAGTTAGAGAATATCCTGATGTGTTTCCAGAAGAGTTGTCTGGTTTGCTGCTAATAAAGGAGATCGAGTTTTGTATTGACATCATTATAGGGACTCAACCTATTTCTATTGCTTCATACCATATGACACCTGCAAAACCAAAGGAATTAAAGATTCAATTACATGACCTCTTGGATATTGGGTTCATACGGCCCAGTACATCTCCATGGGGTGCCTCAATGTTGTTCATAAAAAAGAATGATGGTATGCTTTGGTTATATATCAATTGTCGATAATTGAATAAGGCCATTATCAGAATAAGTACCCACTTCCTCGAATCGATGATTTGTTTGATTAGTTGCAAGGGGCTCGGTGCTTCTTAAAGATAGACCTTTGATCATGATACCATCAACTTCGTAAATTAGAGGTGAAAATGTTCTGAAGACGGAGTTTTTCACCCGTTACGAACATTACGAATTCCTGGTAATGTTGTTTGGCCTTACAAATACCCCATTGGCCTTTATGGATTTAATGAATCGAGTGTTTAAGCCATTTTTGGATCATTTTGTGATCGTCTTTATTGAAGAAATTTTGATATATTCTAGAAGCGCAGAAGAACATGGACATCACCTCCATATGGCCTTACAGATATTGAAAGAGCATAAGCTTTACACCAAGTTCCCTAAGTATGAATTTTGGCTCTCTGAGGTGGCCTTCCTTGAACATGTAGTATCTAAAGATGGGGTTAACGTGGACATGAAGAAATTAGAAGCAGTCCAGAATTGTCCACGTCCGACTAATGTTACAGAGATTGGAAGTTTCCTTGAGTTAGCAGACTATTATCGAAGATTTATGGAGAATTTCTCCAGCATAGCTACCCCATTAAGTAGGTTGACGCATAAAGGGTGATGTACGTATGGTCTGGTGATTGCGAAAGGATCTCTTAAAAGCTAAATGAATATTTGGTTTCAGCCCTGGTGTTAGCACTACTAATCGGTGAAATCACACATGTAAAGCAAGCGCACATATCACTCAAGTAGTATAAAATATATCGATCCCACGAGGACTTAATACCTATGCTATTAATTTATGAAGCTAAATTTCTACACGTATCTAATTGATTTGATTGTTGGTTGGATGCTCATTTTTTTCTAAAACAAGTAAATAAAAAAAACAAAGGTAAATTTCAAAAGGAATTAATGATATGAAAATGTCTCAGGTTATGAATCCTACCAATATCTTTCTAAAGATGAGTTGATTATTTTATGCTCGTGTGATATACTAGTTTATTAATCTGGAACACGAAAATATGCAAAAGTCTCTTCCGATGGTCAGATGCAAACACTCAAAGTAACCAAATTAACTATATTCTTTTGTTAATTAAGAAACTCCGAATTCATTAAGTTTAAGTTCCAATTATGGCTACCCCACGCCCGATAGGTATATTCCTATCCTGGAAGGAAATCTCTAAGGTGAATGTGAGATCGTGAGCTATTGAGTCTACTGCTAAACCTAAAATCCCTTTTCCAAGTTCATTTTAAGTTTACCTAATCAATCTTATTAGTTACCAATTAATAAGAAGAATTAAGAACTAGACTCAATAAATAAACCAAAACATCACACAAGACATAAGAAAAGTCAACTTATTAATTCATTGATATTGGTTTTCATCACAACTCTAGACAACGTATTTAGTTACAACACATATCTAGGACTACTAAAGACATAAATAAACTAAACATCATAAAGCAAGTTGAAAACTAAAAAGTAAAAATTACAACAATGAAATAAAATACTGGGGTTAGGGGATCCACTTTTGTTATTTCAAATCTAGAAATCTCTCTTATTATAATATATAAATTTGCATTATATTACCACTGACCATATAAGCGGTATCCTGATTAAATCATATTTTAATTAATTCCAACCGACCATAAAGGAGATATCCAATTAAGTCAGGTTAAAATTAATTTAATTAAGTCCAACCGACCATAAATGCGATATCCAATTAAGTCAGGTTCCAATTGGAAAAGGGATTTTAGGTTTAGCTGTAGACTCAATAGCTCACGATATCACATTCACCTTAGAGATTTCCTTCCAGGATAGGAATATACCTATCGGGCGTGGTAGCCATAATTGGAACTTAAACTTAATGAATTCAGAGTTTCTTAATTAACATAAAAATATAGTTAATTTGGTTACTTTGAGTGTTTGCATCTGACCATCGGAATAAGCTTTTGCATATTTTTGTGTTCCATGTTAATAAACTAGTATATATCACACGAGCATAAAATAATCAACTCATCTTTAGAAAGGTATTGGTAGGATTCACAACCTGGGACATTTTCATAACATTAATTCCTTTTGAAATTTACCTTTGTTTTGTTTATATTTACTTGTTTTAGAAAAAAATGATCATCCAACCAACAATCAAATCAATTAGATACGTGTAGAAATTTAGCTTCATAAATTAATAGCATAGGTATTAAGTCATCGTGGGATCGATATATTTTATACTACTTGAGTGATACGTGCGCTTGCGTTACATGTGTGATTTCACCGATTAGTAGTGCTAACACCGGGGCTGAAACCAAATATTCCTTTAGCTTTTAAAAGCTTCTTTCGCAATCATCAGACCATACGTACATCACCCTTTTATGAGTCAACCGACTTAATAGGGTACCTATGCTGGAGAGATTCTCCATAAATCTTCGATAATAGTCTGCTAACTCAAGGAAACTTCTAATCTTTGTAACATTAGTCGGGTGTGCCCAATTCTGGAATGCTTCTACTTTATTCATGTCTACGTTAACCCTATCTTTAGATACTACATGCTCAAGGAAAGCCACATCAGAGAGCCAAAATTCATTCACACTTAGAGATCTTAGTGTAAAGCTTATGCGCTTTCAATATCTGTAAGGCCATATGGAGGTGATGTCCATGTTCTTTTGCGCTTCTAGACGATAATAAAATGATCAAAAAATGGCTTAAACATCCGATTCATTAAATCCATAAAGGCCACTAGGGTATTTGTAAGGCCAAACAACATTACCGGGAATTCGTAATGTCCATAACGGGTGCAAAACTAGAGCACTGAATATTACAAACTTTCACTTACAACCCATGTTCGTATGTTACCATGTATGTTGATAATACCTGTCAAATGAGCATATGAAGTTCAATTTAGTCAATATTATGGAGAATTCATGAATTTAAATAATTCAAAATGAAATAAACAAAAATTAACTTGTTAGGAATTAGGCTGAGTTACGTCTCAAGAGTGAAAATTCCTTACACAGCTATCTCAAACACCATTCCACCTGGTTAGTCAAGTTTAAAACATAAAAACACAATTTTTTTTTTGAATTTTTGACTAAAAACAAAGCAAAAACAATACAAAGAAAAATAAAAATAAGATACTACTCAACTATTCCTCTCCCCCCAAACCTAATTGAGACATTATCCCCAATGTCAAAAAAGAAGAAGAAAAGTTTAGAAGATAATATCTGGTTAGCGTGAAATTATACATCTAAAAAGAAAACTAAAGGTTAAGATCCAGATTTATCCGACGCTTCTTACTACCATCATTATCAGACCAGTTTAACTTGGAAAGGATAGGGTCAATATTTGGTTCAAACGTCAAGAGTTGGTCAATTAAATTATTGGTTGTTCTGGCAGTGAAGATGATATCTTTTACGGGTTTTGAAATGAACCCATTTCTCCTGGCATCTTCAAGAAACTCAAAAATAAAATCAAAAAATCCATCAACATTAAACAGTCCAATTGGTTTCTGGTGTATGTTCAAGTTCGCCCAAGATATCACTATGAAAATTTCCTTCATCGTGCCCAAGCCACCTGGCAAAGTAATAAAAGCATCAACACGATTAATCATTTCAACAAGTCATTCGGACATACCTGACATGATGCATTCCTCTCCGTTTGATTGTCCAATAAGATTTACGTCCACCAAGATTTAAAAGCTTGAGTTTTTATGTTTTTCGAGGCATGGGGGAAAACCCATATCAGCTCTGACTATTGGAATTGACGGACAGAGAGCGTGTGCACACATAGTTCAGGGCTAGGGGGCGGCGATATGTAACGCCTCTAGACCATAGTTTCAAGGTCATGTAGTAGTATGGATTAACACTACCGGCTCTAGTTTAGTGGCTTGGGGGACAGCGATATATAATGCCTCAAGACCACTAGTTAGGCGTATGGGGGGATGACGATACGTAACGCCCTCATGCGTCAGGTTTTCTATAGTACCAGAGGTCTTATACATAAAGTATTTTAGAAAAGGTTTTTCTCAAGTTTAGAAGAAAAGACCAGTTTTAAAACAAGGATTTCAGAAGCGTTTTAAGACTAAATAATTTTAAACAATTGTACTGATTCAATTTCTTTGATTTTGTAGCTCCAATCACTGAGTTCCATAGGACTCACCCCCACCACTTCCCAGTTCTTTTACAGGATCCGTCTTTTGATGAGCCACGTGCAACTTTGGGAGACCTAGCTCGAGGACAAGAGTTATGTTGTAGTCACTGGTCATGGGGTCCATCTTTCCAGATCTATATTCATATAGAATGTAGTTCTCTAGGATGTCATTTTTACATATCATAGACATATATTTGATGATGTATATATACTATATATACCATTTATACTTTCAGACCTGTATATATATATTTTGTTTCATGATCTCGCATTTAAGTTTATTTTAAGTTCTTAAGTTTGCATGTGTGATTAATTATAATATTGTATAACATTATTCTATTGCATGAGTTAGAGGCTTAGGCGATAGTGGAATCTGTTGCTTGCCGGTAGCATTCCCGTATTGAGGATGTTACATTTCATGGACGATTTGTATATTCGTCCAGTTGGTCCTTGAACGTTTGATACAGATTTATGATGACATTGGTTTGCGATTTGATTTCATTTTCAATAAAATATATTTATGTTATCTTTTGAATATCATTATTTTATGGTTTTATGAAAAAAATAGAATTTTTGAAGAAGTTGCTTTTAGTAAAACTTCTTTCTGATTTAGATATATATGATTTCGTTTACAATTTAGTATGATCTATTTTCGCTACGGCGCTCGTACTATGTTTTATTTGTTTTAATGATTTTGACCCGCTGGGGTGTCTGTATAGGGTCCATCCATCTCAAATGGCATGACCTGTTGCCTTCTGTCGACATGGTCCTGTTTCGGACAATGTATGGTCTGTGCGCACAACTCGGACATTGGACGCTTGATTAGTTTTCTGAAGTATTTTCAAAAGACTGGTTTTATAATGTATTTTCAAAAAAAATAAGATTAAAATGGTTTCTTTATATTTTCTATTTCAGATTATAGATCAGATTGATTGTATGAAATTTGTATTATGATTTTCGTATCCGATGATGGATAAGATTGACTGTATGAAGTTTGTATTATGAGTTCATTTTCTGATTGTGGAATGAGATTGATTATATGGAATTTTTATTATGATCTTTGTTTCTGATGGTGAATGAGATCGATTGTATGGCATTTGAAAGATGGTTTTCGTTTTTGATAATAAATGTGGTTGACTGTGTAGAAGTATTACATTTTGTGTTTCTAATAATGAATGTGATAGCTTGTAAAGAATCTGTATTATGTTTTTAGTTATTAATAATGAATATGACAGCCTATAAAGAACCCGTATTAATGTTTTCATTTCTGATGTTGAATGTAATTGACTGTATAGAATCCGCATTAGGTGTTATGTTTTGGTTGATGGATGAGATTGAAATTATGACATTCGTATTGGATATGTGTGTGAGATTAGTTGCTTGATGATTTAGATCGTGTATTGGTAATTTTGGTTAGGACGTCTGTTCAGACGGAATCCGTCTCAAACCTATTCTAAAATAGATAATAAGTCTCGTACAAGCTTTGTTTGATCGTATTTGTGTACGGTTTATGCAAGAATGCTTGGATTATTCTCTCATTTGTCTTTGACATGTAGTGTGTATATATATATATATATATATATATATATATATATATATATATATATATTGGTATATCTTTGTTTGGTTTGTTTTTATATCGGTTATGGTATGATTGTTATGAAGAAAATGAGGAAACCTGCGCAAGGTACATTTCTGAATATGTATATGTAATTTTAATATGTTTATATAAGTATTTCCGAAAATTTGTGTATTTAGAGAGCGTAAGGAATATAATGAAGTTTAAAGGTTTTTTAATAAAAATACCACACACACCACACACTATTTTCAAGATTTAATATTGCCATAATAGTATTAGTTTAGTTACTTACTGAGTTTTATAACTCTACCACAATAGTTTGCTAGTTTTGCAGGTTGGCAACCAGATCGGTCAGCTACATAAATTTTTGAGAGGTAATGCTCGAGACGACGGACCACCCAAGCTGCAGTTAGCCACTCTAAATTCCCGGAGATGTCGTAGGAGTCTATGAGTCATGTTACTATGTTTTGAATCGTGCAATATACGATGTATTATTTATGTAAATAAAATTTTTGATTTGTACGAGTAATTGTGGGGCACAGAGCCCTTCAGTATTGATGTTGAGAATTGATAGCTTGGATTAGGAACAAAGGTTCTTTTTACATATCTGATGTTTATTACAGGTCATTTTGGTGCCGAATTGTGTTTCAGGTTGTCTGATTTTTAGGGTATGTCATGTTCGTTTTTCGTTAGAATTGAGGCTCAGGGTAGGCCTGACACGAACCGATCAATAGTTCGGCGGTTCCAAATTGAACTGGAACTGCCGAAGAATTGGTTCGGTTCTGATTCTCCAAAATTGACGAACCAACCTCGAATCGAAATAGAACCGAAGGTTAGGCCAACCGAAATTGAATCTTAAGAACCAAACTGTCGAACTGAACCAGTCATTTCAAAATTATTATGCTGATGTGAACCAAACCTGATGTGAACCATGCATGTTTGCTGTTTTCTTCTCTCTTCTCTATTCTTTGTCTGATATTTTCAAAATTATCCCATTGGTGTGGTATAAACTATTGATTTGTTATCTGTTTATGAACCTTTGTCTTTTTTATTTTGTAGACCAGGTCGCTTGGAGGTTCAAGTTGAAATAAGCCTTTTAGATGAAAAACTGCTTGTAGATTCTTCAAAGAAACTTTTTTCCTTGCTCCTGATATGAACCTTCAAGAGCTAGGTATGTGCATTTATGGTGTATGCTTATAAATATTTACAAGACCTTAGGGTTGGAGTAGGACTAGGAATTACTAGTTGTCTGCAAATCCCTAGCTAACACATCAGAGTTTATGAGTCATAACCTAACAACAATAATTCATTTTTATCTCGATGCACAAAAGTTTTTTGTTCCCAACATGATTGGAGGAGACACCAATAAATACTTCTACTATTTGGATTTTTTTAATCTTAGTATAATTTATTATATATCAACAAAATAAATTAATTTAAATAAAGGGTTCCAAGAACCGATTCTGAACCGAAATCGAAGGGGAATCAGAACCGAACAGAATTGTACACTATATAGTTCGGTTCCGGTTACACCTTTTGAAGGAACCGAAACTGTCGGTTCAGTTCCAAAATCGAACAGTGGGTGGGCCTAGCACAAGGATATGGGTTATTCATGTCTCCTACCGGTAGCATCTTTCCTCCGGTGGGATTGTAGGAACTGAATTTTTGCATGTAAGTCCCGATGATGAGTCTCGTATGGAGACATTACCTCTTTAATTGTGGAAGCCGCGGGAAACGAACGTCGGAAGGGAATAGTCGAGAATTGACACATTGTTGGATTTAATTCGATGGATTAGCTTCGGGTTCGCTTGTTGAACCTCAGTTTCAAAATACATCCTTAGCCCAAAACCAAAGCCACACGCCTACCTAGCCCAAGCCCATTAAATCACATCCAATAATAATTAAAACATTTAAAACACATGTCAAAAATTAAATTAAATCAAATTAAATTAAATCAAATCCAATTAAATCAAAACAAATCTCATTCCTAAATTAAATAAATCAAATCAAATCTCATAAATCTTTCCTAATTAACTTAAATTACATTCCCTAATTAAAAGATACAAATCAAATCATATCCCTAATCAAAGAGAAGAAATCAAATTAAATCAAATCATTTCCCTAATTAAAAGATATCCTTATCAAATACTAATTTAAAAGATATTCCCTTTAATGCAAATCATTCTCATTCTCAAACAAGGTAAACCCCACCCCTTTTTCCTATAAAAAGAACCCTTCACCACACATCTAAACCCTAGGGCTCATACACACAATATTGACACAAGAAACAATCTAGCCTCTTTCACGCCTATTCACTAAAGAACACAAGAGCCTCCACGCACCCACAGCCAACACACATTGCCCAATTCAGCGCATAAGCCCTCAAACACGTCCCCACACATCAGCCCTCACACCTCACCAATTCACGCACAGCCCCTCACATTGCCTCACCAATGCCTAGCCACCTACCCCTTCTCACACCACCTAAAGCCCACTCACGCCATGCCTCACATCCCTTACTCCACTGCCTCTCATGTAACAAGCACAACACACGCCTTCCATAAATCCACCTTCACGCATAACCCTTTGAAACTACCGACCAAATCAGCTCCTTCAGCCCCCACTGCCTCAACTCACACACATACAGCCTGCCGCCATTCACAAACTTGCCCCTCACAGCCCCTTGGCCTTCATCAAGCCACAAACTACCCACGAACACACCTTCAACTCAGATCACTCACGCATGCACAGATCAACTCCTCTAACTCATGCACTTCACCAGCTCTAACCTGCACCTAAACTACCGCAAATTACAACCCCAAAAACTGCCATGAACTGTACCTTATGACCACCAAAAATAGCCCCTGAATTTCACCTTCTGACCACCGAAAAACTGCCAAAACAGTCCCTTATTTGCCTTAAAACAGTTACCAGAAAATACAACACAAACAGCAGCAAAACGGAGGGAAAACAGCAGCCTAAACAGAAAAACAGCGAGGAAAAATGTTGGATTAGTGAACCAGAAAAGTTACGGAATATCAACCATTCCGACGGCCGTGTAACGCGCTTTCGAGAGACGACAAAAGAGGTTAGAGCTGAGGGCACCTTCTTTATTTATTATTCTTCATTTTTTTATTTACTTTAATATATTATCGCATGAGAGTCGTTTGTTGAGGCATGATGTGAATTTCGGATGAACATAATGCGTGTTCTCTTTTGTGGTATATCAGATGGAAAACCGGACGTAAATTCCGTAGCCGAATTCAAATAGACGGTAGTGCGGTTTGCACTCGGGATACAATGCCACATACTACTTGAGAGACACACGTATTTCGTTTCATCCAACCATGTATTTGAGCATGATTTAGTCTAGTATGTTATTTATCTTTAAGCATGATTTAGTTGATTATTTTTAAGCATGATTAGTTATTCGTTTTGCGTTTGGAATTTGCATTAAGTTTATGTTGTTGTTTGCATTTCACATTATATAATTGAAATATGTTCATAAGATTGCCGTGTGTTGTCGTGTGTTATGATGACTTACTTTCCAAGCATGCAAACTTAGACATATGATTTATCTTTATGAACATGAACTAGATATAGGTTGTTCTTGAGCATGTTGCGTAGATTCGGTTAAGATATTACACAAATCACATCATTACAAGTGGCATAAGTAAGGGACCATTCCAAACCCAATGGTTTGAGGTCTTCCCTTGCGAGGGGTGAGTGCGGCCTTAAATCTTTGTCCCGGCTCACACCGGGTGGCGACTCCATGTTATTTCTCTGGGTTTAGTTCCCCGCGAGCTATTCCGTACTCCCAACTAGGCCGCGAGCCTAGAACAGCGCCGCCATTTTCTGTGTCCTACAGTCTGGCGACTCCACTTGGGATAGAAAATTGGCCCCGAAATAATGTCTTGTAATGATTATGATTTGTGCTTTAGTTAACCGTGTTTACCATGAGTTGAAATGGGTTTAATCAAATGCACTATTAAAGCTTGGTAATGGTTTGGTGTATTCCTTCATTCACTACCTTTCTATAAGGAAAAGCTGTGAAGACACCTAGATAATCATATACTCGTAGCTTACTGTGATGGACTAATTTGGAGGACTCGTTGTTTATTCCTGTCACCAAGCGATAAGAGCCTAAGAGGCTTGGGTATTTAAGAGAGTTCGGTCCACCCTCCCTCTGGGGAATCTACAACGGGAAATCCATTTGACAGTCAGTCATGCACCATAGCTCGTTGGCACGTACCATAAGGTATAAAAAATGTGCGCTCACTTGGTCGCTCGAACCCTTGAGTGGGGAGTCCTAGTTGTGGGCAATCCTTCGCCAGCGAGAGCCTTTGTCTACACTCCCGTAAACCCACAAGTGAACCGTAGTCGTAGAACTAGTAGAAATGATTTCTTTATGCTTGCGTTTAGGACCATCGTCATTTAGATTCAGTTGGACTTTTTGTCATGAGGTATGGGCTTGTTGGGCCATTTAAACTGGGACTAGTCCATGCTTTATGACAGTTGGGCCAAAAGCTTCTAAAATGCCGATGGATGCATCTTATGTTTGAGCCTCTTATCATTTGAAGTTGTTTAGCCATGTTATCGCAAAGTGTAAACCTGTTGGGCCTTTTCAACCGGGGCATGTTTACACCGCGCAATAGTGTGATTGAATACTTTAAAATGATAATGGGCCGACTTATATATTCCATGCATCGTACGCATCTCATGCATACATGCATTATGTTAAACCTTGTGTCTTAAAAGCCATCATAGATATCCGTTGGGTTAGAGAAGAAAGAAATATTTGTCAAAAAGAGTTTAACAAACATGGATATCGGGAAAAGGAAGTCCAGAAACAGAAAATTTTACGGCAATGATAGAAAGACCATGGTGGGCCCAAAAAAAAAATGAAAAAAAAAAAAAGAGAGAAAAAGAAAAAAAAAGAAAAAAATGTTTGTTTTTAGTCATTGATAGTTAGGCATAAGTCCAATGATGAAATCGTTTGCTTTAGGGTGAAATCTTAGAAACGATAAACTCTTGATGTGCTTTTATCTGATACTTTGAGTGATTGATCTATGTTAGACTCGTAAGCACTTCACTATAGGTTCTTAGCGGTGAAAACATGAGTAGTTGGCAAGGTGACTAGTTGAAGAAATTATAGGTCAGTGAATGACCGTTTGCTTAGATGTCTATCTTGATTTGCTTATGTTATGATGTGTTGTATGGTTGTAAATGAAAGAAAAGTCTCTAAAGAAAAGAATTGAACCACCTATAACCAATAAGCGTGAAGCTACCCATGGGCGAGTATTAGGACCACCATGAGGAGAAATGCTACCTTAAAGGGTAGGTGTGTTGAAAAAAAAGAGAAAAGAAAAAAGAAGTTCAAAATAAAAAGAAAAAAGAATGAGACAAAAGAGAAGGAAAACCATACCACATTGAGCACAGAAAAGGAACTGCAGGCATAATTGAGACATCTAGGTTGGTTTGACCCATCGATCCCAATTTTTGAAATGAAATTATTGAGTTAGCTTACCTGGGGATGAATCCGCGAAGGAACCTTTGCACACACACACTTTGAGTCTGGCTTAGATCGTTGATTCAAATACTTAGATTTAAGTTGCGTTAAATGTTTTGAAGGTTCTCTGGTTTCATTACTGAGCATTCTGTGAGGGCAATAATATGTGTAACTAGTGGGACTATTTCGTAGAATGTGATATAGTATGATGATATGGAATGCCACATCACGTGGTTCACCTTGACCTATTACAAGCAGCGAAGAGCAGAAAGCTAAATCAAGACTAGGGGCAACCAGTCTACCACCTCGCACATAAGGGAAACAACGAGATCTTGAGCCATGAGACAAAAGAGAACCAACCAATCACCAGAAGAGAACCGGCAGAAGGAAATTGCAAGCAGACCTAGGGGGCGACCAAAGACTTCTGCAGGCAAGAAGCACAGAGGAGCACAAGGAAGACCTAACCCATCGGAATAGGAAACACATTCATGCATGCATGCATACACGTCATATACACGCAATCTTTGTCTTGTTTTTGTTCACAGGTTTTAAAGAAAATGAGAAATCGACAAATACAAGCCAACCAGAAACAACAAATAGCATCATCAGTTTTGGGGATGAGTCCCAGGGTCGAGGCCCACATCAGTATCAGTTTGGGGCGAGGCCCACATCAGTATCAGTATGAGGGGAACCCCATATCAATATCAGTTGGGGGCGAGGCCCACATCAGTATCAGTTTGAGGGCGAGGCCCACATTGTCAGCAGTATTGGGATACGTCCCAGGATCGAGGGCCCCCGTTGTCAATTGTAGTTCCGGGATGTGTCCCAGGGTCGAGGTCCCACTGCATCAACAGTTATAGTTCCGGGATGCATCCCAGGATCGAAGACCCACTACATCATTACTTTTAGAATGTGTTTCAGGGTTGATGGCCCACACATCTGTTGCAGTTTCAGGATGCGTCCCTGGATCGAGGGCCCACTGCATCATCAGCACTCCGGGTATGGAGACATACATCATGGCACTCCGAGAATGGAGTACTGTTCGAGAATGAACAAGCTGGGAATGGCACTCCGAGAATGGAGTAGGTTCAGGAATGAACAAGCCGGGAATGGCACTCCGAGAATGGATCAAGGTTCGAGAATAGACAATATCACAGTAACGGTTCGGGAATAGACCACCTCACACAGTAACGGTTCGGGAATGGACCACCTCACAGCATGGTTCGAGAATGAACCATCTCATTTTCAGTATCAATCTTGCCGGGTATGGCACTCTGGGGGCGAGGCCCACATTAGCATCAATATCAGTCTTGCCGAGTATGGCACTTTGGGGGCGAAGCCCACATTAGCATCAGTATCAGTTTTGCCGGGTATGGCAGTCCGGGTATGCCACTGCGGGTATGGAGACATTAGTTTCAGTTTTTCCGAGTATGGCACTCCGGGTATGGAGATATTATAGCGACGCCTCGGGTATAAGGTTTAGCATGCCAGGTACGGCACTCCAGGTATGGAGACACAACATCAGTTTTGCCAGGTATGACACTCTGGGTATGAAGGTATCACATCGACGCCTCGGGTATGGGGTTTAGCATGGCAGGTACGGCACTCCGGGTATGGAGATATCACTACGACACTCTAGGTATGGAGACGCAACTGCGACACCTCGGGTATGGGGTTTAGCTTGACAGGTACGGCACTCCGGGTATGGGGATATCACTGCGCCACTCTAGGTATGGAGACGCAACCGCGACACCCTAGGTACGAGGTTTAGCACGCCAGGTACGACATGTGGAATATTATGGACTATGTGGACTACCATGGACTATCGTGGAGTATTGTGGACTACCGTGGACTATCGTGGAATATTATGGACTATGTGGACTACCGTGGACTATCGTGGAGTATTGTGGACTACCGTGGACTACCGTGGGCTATCGGTGAGTATTGTGGACTACCGTGGACAACCGTGGAGTATTGTGGACTACCGTGGAGTATTGTGGACTATGTGGACTACCGTGGACTATCGTGGAGTATTGTGGACTACCGTGGACTAACGTGGAATATTGTGGACTTTGTGGACTATGTGGACTACCGTGGACTATCATGGAGTGTTGTGGAATACCATAGACTACCGTGAATTATCGTGGAATATGTGGACTACCGTGGACTATCGTGGAGTGTTGTGGACTATGTGGACTACCGTGGAGTGTTGTGGACTACCGTGGGCTACCATGGACTATCGTAGAGTGTTGTGGACTACCGTGGAATATTGTGAACTATCGTGGAGTATTATGGACTACCGTGAACTATCGTGGATTATTGTGGACTACCGTGGACTATTGTGGAGTATTATGGACTACCGTGGATCATCGTGGACTATCGTGGAGTATTGTGGACTACCGTGGACTATCATGGGGTATTATGGACTACCGTGGGTTATTGTGGACTACCGTGGATTATCGTGGAGTATTATGGACTACTATTGTGGACTAGTGTGGACTATTGTGGACTACCGCGACACCCTAGGTATGGGGTTTAGCACGCCAGGAATGGCACATCATCAAATTCAGTTCAAAGCAACAGGAAAACCAGGTGACAGCTGGCGAGCCAGGTAAGTGAAAATGTATTGCACGTACTTTGATAGGATTGTCATTGTCACACACTGCACAAGTCCCAACAAAGTGGGGGCGACTGTAGGCACTGCATTTTTGCATGTAAGTCCCGATGATGAGTCTCATATGGAGACACTACCTCTTTAATTATGGAAGCCGCGGGAAATGGACGTCGGAAGGGAATAGTCAAGAATTGACACATTGTTGGATTTAATTCGCTGGACTGCACCTTAACCAGCCCTAACCTGCACCTAAACTACCACAAATTACACCCCAGAAATTGCATTGAACTGTACCTTCTGACCACCAAAAATAGCCCCTGAATTGCACCTTCTGACCACCGAAAATAGCCCCTGAATTGCACCTTCTGACCACCAAAAAACTGCCAAAACAGTCCCCTATTTGCCTTAAAACAGTGACCAGAAAATACAACACAAACAGCAGGAAAACGGAGTGAAAACAGCAGCCTAAACAGCGAAACAGTGAGGAAAAATGTTGGATTAGTGAACCAGAAAAATTACGGAATATCAACCCTACCGACGGCCGTGTAACGCGCTTTCGAGAGACGACAAAAGAGGTTAGAGCTGAGGGCACCTTCTTTATTTATTATTCTTCGTTTTTTTATTTACTTTAATATATTATCGCATGAGAGTTGTTTGTTGAGGCATGAGGTGAATTTCAGATGAACATAATGCGTGTTCTTTTTTGTGGTATATCGGATGGAAACCCAGACGTAAATTCCGTAGCCGAATTCGAATGGACAGTAGTGCGGTTTGCACTCGGGATACAACGCCACGTACTACTTGAGAGACACACGTATTTCGTTTCATCCAACCATGTATTTGAGCATGATTTAGTCTAATATGTTATTTATCTTTAAGCATGATTTAGTTGTTTATTTTTAAGCATGATTAGTTATTCGTTTTGCATTTGGAATTTGCATTAAGTTTATGTTGTTGTTTTCATTTCACATTATATAATTGAAATATGTTCATGAGATTGCCGTGTGTTGTCGTGTGTTATGATGACTTACTTTCCAAGCATGCAAACTTAGACATATGATTTATCTTTATGAACATGAACTAGAATAGGTTGTTCTTGAGCATGTTGCGTAGATTCGATTAAGATATTGCACAAATCACATCATTACAAGTGGCATAAGTAAGGGACCATTCCGAACCCATCGGTTTGAGGTCTTCCCTTGCGAGGGGTGAGTGCGGCCTTAAATCTTTGTCCCGGTTCACATCAGGTGGCGACTCCATGTTATTTCTCCGATTTAGTTCCCCGTGAGCTATTTCGTACTCCCAACTAGGCCGCGAGCCTAGAACAGTGTCGCCGATTTCTGTGTCCTACATTCTGGTGACTCCACTGGGGATAGAGAATTAGCCCCGAAATAATGTCTTGTAATGATTACGATTTGTGCTTTAGTTAACCGTGTTTACCGTGAGTTGAAAGGGGTTTAATCAAAGGCACTATTAAAGCTTGGTAATGGTTTGGTGTCTTCCTTCATTCATTTCCTTTCTATATGGAAAAGTTGTGAAAGCACCTAGATAATCATGTACTCGTAGCTTACTGTGATGGACTAATTTGGAGGACTCGTTGTTTATTCCTGTCACCAAGCGATAAGAGCCTAAGAGGCTTGGGTATTTAAGAGAGTTCGCTCCACCCTCCCTCTGGGGAATCTACAACGGGAAATCTATTTGACAGTCAGTCACGCACCATAGCTCGTTGGCACGTACCATAAGGTATAAAAAATGTGCGCTCACTTGGTCGCTCGAACCATTGAGTGGGGAGTCCTAGTTGTAGGCAATCCTTCGCCAGCGAGAGCCTTTGTCTACACTCCCGTAAACCCACAAGTGAACCGTAGTCGTAGAACTAGTAGAAATTATTTCTTTATGCTTGCGTTTAGGACCATCGTCATTTAGATTCAGTTGGACTTTTTGTCATGAGGTATGGGCTTGTTGGGCCATTTAAACTGGGACTAGTCCATGCTTTATGACAGTTGGGCCAAAAGCTTCTAAAATGTCGATGGGCCATCTTATGTTTGGGCCTCTTATCATTTGAAGTTGTTTAGCCATGTTATCGCAAAGTGTAAACCTGTTGGGTCTTTTCAACCTGGACAAGTTTGCACCGCACAATAGTTTGATTGAATACTTTAAAATGATAATGGGCTGACTTATATATTCCATGCATCGCACGCATCTCATGTATACATGCATCATGTTAACCCCTGTGTCTTAAAAGCCATCATAGATATCCGTTGGGTTAGAGAAGAAAGAAAGATTTGTCAAAAAGAGTTTAGAAAACATGGATATCGGGAAAATGAAGTCGAGAAACAGAAAATTTTACGGCAAGGATAGAAAGACCATGGTGGGCCCAAAAAAATGAAAAAAAGAAAAAAGAGAAAAAAAAAAAAAAGAAAAAAAGAAAAAAAGAAAAAAAGAAAAGAAAAAATTGTTTGTTTTTAGTCATTGATAGTTAGGCATAAGTCCAATGATGAAATCTTTTGCTTTAGGGTGAAATCTTAGAAACGATAAACTCTTGATATGCTTTTATCTGATACTTTGAGTGATTGATCTATGTTAGACTCGTAAGCACTTCACTATAGGTTCTTAGCGGTGAAAACATGAGTAGTTGGCAATGTGACTAGTTGAAGAAATTGTAGGTCAGTGAATGACCGTTTGCTTAGATGTCTATCTTGATTTGCTTATGTTATGATGTGTGGTATGGTTGTAAATGAAAAAAAAATCTCTAAAGAAAAGAATTGAACCACCTATAACCAATAAGCGTGAAGTTACCCATGGGCGAGTATTAGGACCACCATGAGGAGAAATGCTACCTTAAAGGGTAGGTGTGTTGAAAAAAAAAGAGAAAAGAAAAAAGAAGTTCAAAATAAAAGAAAAAAGAATGGGACAAAAGAGAAGGAAAACCATACCACACTGAGCACGGAAAAGCAACTACATGCATAATTGAGACATCTAGGTTGGTTTGACCCATCGATCCCAATTTTTGAAACAAAATCATTGAGTTAGCTTACCTGGGGATGAATCTGCGAATGAACCTTTGCACACACACACACTTTGAGTCTGGCTTAGATCATTTATACAAAGACTTAGATTTAAGTTGCGTTAAATGTTTTGAAGGTTCTGTGGTTTCATTACTGAGCATTCTGTGAGGGCAATAATATGTGTAACTAGTGGGACTATTTCGTAGAATGTGATATAGTATGATGATATGGAATGCCACATCACGTGGTTCACCTTGACCTATTACAAGCAGCGAAGAGCATAAAGCTAAATCAAGACTGGGGGCGACCAGTCTACCACCTCGCACATAAGGGAAACAACGAGATCTTGAGCCATGAGACAAAAGAGAACCAACCAATCACCAGAAGAGAACCGGCAGAAGGAAATTGCAAGTAGACCCAGGGGGCTACCAAAGACTTCTGCAGGCAAGAAGCACAGAGGAGCACAAGGAAGACCTAACCCATCGGAATAGGAAACACATTCATGCATGCATGCATACACGTTATATACACGCAATCTTTGTCTTGTTTTTGTTCACATGTTTTAAAGAAAATGAGAAAGTGACGAATGCAAGCCAACCAGAAACAGCAAATAGCATCATCAGTTTTGGGGATGAGTCCCAAGGTCGAGGCCCACATCAGTATCAGTTTGGGGCGAGGCCCACATCAGTATCAGTTTGGGGCGAGGCCCATATGAGTATCAGTTTGGGGCGAGGCCCACATCAGTATCAGTCTGAGGGCGAGGCCCACATCAGTATCAGCATGGGAGGAAGCCCATATCAATATCAGTTGGGGGCGAGGCCACATCAGTATCAGTTTGAGGGCGAGTCCCACATTGTCAGCACTATTGGGATGCGTCCCTGGATCGAGGGCCCCCGTTGTCAGTTGTAGTTCCGGGATGCGTCCCAGGGTCGAGGGCCCACTGCATCAATAGTTATAGTTCCGGGATGCGTCCCAGGATTGAAGACCCACTACATCATTACTTTTAGGATGTGTTTCAGGGTTGATGGCCCACACATCAGTTGCAGTTCGGGATGCGTCCCAGGGTCGAGGGCCCACTGTATCATCAGCACTCTAGGTATGGAGACACACATCATGGCACTCCGAGAATGGAGCACAGTTCGAGAATAAAAAAGTCGGGAATGGCACTCCGAGAATGGAGCAAGGTTCAGGAATGAACAAGCCGAGAATGGCACTTCAAGAATGGAGCACGGTTCGGGAATGAACAAGCCGGGAATGGCACTCCGAGAATGGATCAAGGTTCGAGAATAGACCATATCACAGTAACGGTTTGGGAATGGACCACCTCACACAGTAACGGTTTGGGAATGGACCACCTCACAATATGGTTCGAGAACGAACCATCTCATTTTCAGTATCAGTCTTGCCGGGTATGGCACTCTGGGGGCGAGGCCCACATTAGCATCAGTATCAGTCTTTCCGAGTATGGCACTCATGGGGCGAAGCCCACATTAGCATCAGTATCAGTTTTGCCGGGTACGGCACTCCGGGTATGGCACTCCGGGTATGGAGACATCAGTTTCAGTTTTTCCGGTTATGACACTGCAAGGAATTGAGATATCATAGCGACGCCTCGGGTATGAGGTTTAGCATGCCAGGTATGACACTCCGGGTATGGAGACACAACATCAGTTTTGCCAGGTACGGCACTCCGGGTATGGAGGTATGACAGCGACGCCTCGGGTATGGGGTTTAGCATGCCAGGTACGACACTCCGGGTATAGAGATATCACTACGACACTCTAGGTATGGAGATGAAACCGTGAAACCTCGGGTATGGGGTTTAGCTTGCCAGGTACGGCACTCCGGGTATGGAGATATCACTGCGACACTCTAGGTATGGAGACGCAACCGTGACACCCTAGGTACGGGGTTTAGCACGCCAGGTACGACATGTGGAGTATTGTGGACTACCGTGGACTATCGTGGAGTATTGTGGACTACCGTGGTCTATCGTGGAATATTGTGGACTATGTGGACTACCATGGACTATCGTGGAGTATTGTGGACTACCGTGGACTATCGTGGAATATTGTGGACTATGTGGACTACCGTGGACTATCATGGAGTATTGTGGACTACCGTGGACTATCATGGAGTATTATTGACTACCGTGGACAACCGTGGAGTACTGTGGACTATCATGGACTACCGTGCAGTATTGTGGACTATGTGGACTACCGTGGAGTATTGTGGACTACCGTGGACTATTGTGGAATATTATGGACTATGTGGACTATCGTGGACTATGTGGACTATCGTGGACTATCGTGGAGTGTCGTGGACTACCGTGGACTATCGTGGAGTGTTGTGGACTACCGTGGACTACCTTGAACTATCGTGGAGTATTGTGGACTACCGTGCACTACCGTGAACTATCGTGGAGTATTGTGGACTACCATGGACTACCGTGGACTATCATAGAGTATTGTGGACTACCGTGGATCATCGTGGACTGTCATGGAGTATTGTGGACTACCATGGACTATCATGTAGTATTGTGGACTATCGTGGGTTATTGTGGACTATCGTGGATTATCGTGGAGTATTGTGGACTACTATCGTGGACTAGTGTGGACTATTGTGGACTACCGCGACACCCTAGGTACGGGGTTTAGCACGTCAGGAATGGCACATCATCAAATTCAGTTCAGAGCAACAGGAAAACCAGATGACAGCTGGTGAGCCAGGTAAGTGAAAATGCATTGCACGTACTTTGATAAGATTGTCATTGTCACACACTGCACAAGTCCCATCAAAGTGGGGGCGACTGTAGGCAATGAATTTTTGCATGTAAGTCCCGATGATGAGTTTCATATGGAGACACTACCTCTTTAATTGTGAAAGCCGCGGGAAACGGACGTCGGAAGGGAATAGTCAAGAATTGACACATTGTTGGATTTAATTCGCTGGATTAGCTTCAGGTTCGCTTGTTGGACCTCCATTTCAAAATACATCATTAGCCCAAAACCAAAGCCACACGCCTACCTAGCCCAAGCTCATTAAATCACATCCAATAATAATTAAAACATTTAAAACACATGTCAAAAATTAAATTAAATCAAATTAAATTAAATCAAATCCAATTAAATCAAAACAAATCTCATTCCTAAATTAAATAAATCAAATCAAATCTCATAAGCTTTCCTAATTCACTTAAATTACATTCCCTAATTAAAAGATACAAATCAAATCATATCCCTAATCAAAAGAGAAGAAATCAAATTAAATCAAATCATTTCCCTAATTAAAAGATATCTTTATCACATACTAATTTAAAAGATATTCCCTTTAATGCAAATCATTCTCTTTCTCAAACAAGGTAAACCCTACCCCATTTGCCTCCTTCACCACACATCTAAACCCTAGGGCTCATACACACAATATTGACACAAGAAACAACCTAGCCTCTTTCACGCCTATTCACTAAAGAACACAAGAACCTCCACGCACCCACAGCCAACACACATTGCCCAATTCAGCGCATAAGCCCTCAAACACGTCCCCACACATCAGTCCTCACACCTCACCAATTCACGCACAGCCCCCATATTGCCTCACCCACGCCTAGCCATCTGCCCTTCTCACACCACATAAAGCCCACTCACGCCTTGCCTCACGTCCCTTACTCCACTGCCTCTCACGTAACAAACACAGTACACGCCTTCCACAAATCCACCTTCACGCATAACCCTATGAAACTACCGACCAAATCAGCTCATTCAGCCCCCCACTGCCTCAACTCACACACACACAGCCTGCCGCCATTCACAAACTTGCCACCTCACAGCCCCTTAGCCTCCATCAAGCCACAAACTACCCCACGAACACACCTTCAACTCAGCTCACTCACGCATGCACAGATGTTGGAAAAATGTTGGATTAGTGAACCAGAAAAGTTGCGGAATATCAACCCTTCCGACGGCCGTGTAACACGCTTTCGAGAGACGACAAAAGAGGTTAGACTTGAGGGCACATTCTTTATTTATTATTCTTCGTTTTTTTATTTACTTTAATATATTATCGCATGAGAGTCGTTTGTTGAGGCATGATGTGAATTTCGGATGATCGGAATGCGTGTTCTCTTTTGTGGTATATCGGATGGAAACCTGGACATAAATTCCGTAGCCGAATTCGAATGGACGGTAGTGAGGTTTGCACTCGGGATACAACGCCACGTACTACTTGAGAGACACACGTATTTCGTTTCATCCAACCATGTATTTGAGCATGATTTAGTCTAGTATGTTATTTATCTTTAAGCATGATTTAGTTGTTTATTTTTAAGCATGATTAGCTTTTCGTTTTGCGTTTGAATTTGCATTAAGTTTATGTTGTTGTTTGCATTTCACATTATATAATTGAAATATGTTCATGAGATTGCCGTGTGTTGTCGTGTGTTATGATGACTTACTTTCCAAGCATGCAAACTTGGACATAGGATTTATCTTTATGAACATGAACTAGATATATGTTGTTCTTGAGCATGTTGCCTAGATTCGGTTAAGATATTGCACAAATCACATCATTACAAGTGGCATAAGTAAGGGACCATTCCGAACCCAACGGTTTGAGGTCTTCCCTTGCGAGGGGTGAGTGCGGCCTTAAATCTTTGTCCCGGTTCACATCGGGTGGCGACTCCATGTTATTTCTCCGATTTAGTTCCCCGCAAGCTATTCCATACTCCCAACTAGTCCGTGAGCCTATAACAGCGTCGCCGATTTCTGTGTCCTACAGGGATGTTACAGGAAAATGTCAAAAATTTGAAAACCTTACATTCTAGTCACCATTTCAAAACCAAATATTATAACAACTTAAACTTAATGTTTTAAAATTAAACAATGACTTTTTCATCAAAAATAAATGTATATTTAAAATTCAAAAAAGTTTGAAATAATAAATCATTTAAGTTCAATACAAGCTTTTAAATCTTAATAAGAACATATAATTTTGAAAGATTTATGTATGTTAAAAAATGAGTTCTTTAGTGC
>SKCR01048623.1:0-39557 GCA_019454045.1 Zanthoxylum bungeanum
TTCAGAAAAATTGACATTTAAAACATGTAAAATTTCATCTAACAACACTTAAAATATAATAAGTTCTTAAGATTGTTGGTTAATATGTGTCATTAAACAAATTGAACATGCTACATTCAACCAATTATACACTAACATGTCAAAATTGAACATAAACCATAAAACTTAGAAAAAACCTGAAAACTTGAATCCAAGTCGAGTTGCCTCTGTCCTTAAGAACTTATTAGCCCCGCCTCGGTGCTCTACGGATGTCTTGTGGCTAATGTTCTCCCAGGATTACTTGGATGCTTCTTGTAGAAAGGACACACATTTCACAAGAACTTGAACAAGGGAAAATGGAGGAAACTCTCTCTAGACTTGACTCTCTAATTAATGATGGAACATATGATTTTCTGGATGGATCAATGAATCCAAAAACCTTTCTTTATATAGGCATGGAAGAGTGCCGTTGAGGTCACCATTTGGCTTAGGTTTTATCCATCCTAAGTGTTATATCATTTCCTAAGGTCTAAAAAGGTTTAGAGATGCATCATTCCAAGTTTTGAGGACATGTCCCTATATTTTTATACATTTCCCATAAGACACTACTTAAGGGACATGATCCTCCTACACTCATACTATATATATATTTAGAGAATTTACAATAAAATATAAATATAAAAATTTTAAACACTAACCCAACATCTTTTAATCTCTCGTAGGCATTTCTCGAGTTGGTGTCTATTGGCAAGATGTTTTTGGTGGTGTCATTCTAGGTCAGTTTTATGCATTCTCTTGTTTATGTGGTGAAAATTACTGTTTAATACAAATCAAGGAACATGTGATTAGTTAGTGCCTTAAAATTTGATAAAAATTAAAGTTCAAATCTTAAAAAAAATTAAAAATATATAATACGGTTTTTATATATATTTTTTAATCATGAGTTTTATTTTAAAAAATCGCATTCCAAGAGGTATGATTTGATAACAAATAATCTAAAATTTGATTATCAAATCATGAGATCAAGTTTAGAGAGTGTACATTTCTTATAAGAGCCTGTAGCAGTCAGAGATTTTAACTAATTTACTTAAGATCGGATCGAATAGTTTGAAAGTGAAATTACTAAACGTAACTTAAGACGGCTGCTAGTATGATATGTACACAATATTTAAAGTTCTTATTGGGATGCTTAATCAAACGGTGATGCATTTATTTCATTATATGTAGACAGATTTCCAAGTCCAAGCTCATCATCAATTAGATTAAATAAAGAGAGAAAGGAGATGAAACTTGGTATATGCATCTTGTGTTTTGCTCTTGCTCAACGTTAACGTTCTTTATACAAGTCTTCCCCGTATGAATAACAAGTATGCAACCTATTTTATTGATGAAAAATCAAGCAATTGAAAAGAAATTGCTTGAAATCTCAAATTGCAAATTGTTTCTTGACATAATTTGCCACTATAAGATTCTTCTTCATCTGCTTCAAGATTCCATCAATATTTTTTATTATTTTTTTTTTGAAAATGAAATTGATTCATAAAAGAAGATTACAGGATATTAATAGAGGGAAAAAATTCCTTACTCCTATGGCCTGAAGAAGCAGATTTAGTTAACTGGTTAACAATCTCATATTTTTTGGAATCGTTGGAAATCCTTCCATCAAATCATATTTTTCGGGCTTAAGCAGAGCAGTTAAAATCTTCGACTCTTATAAAAAACGCACTTTCTGGATTCGAACCCAAAACCCCAATGTAAGATTTTGAACCCTACTATAGAGGTAATTTTGAATTCTTTAGCTCATTGAACCCATTTTAAATAATCCCTTTGTTGAATAATAAAAAATTAAAATTTCTAAGTATTTTAGATCAAATTTCTCATTAACTAACTGATTCGCGCTGATTTTTCAATATATTTCTAGGTAAATATATTTTCAATATATTTTTCAAAGAATCTAAGTTCTTTTATTTTTTCTCTCTCCATAAGAGAATAATAACTTAATTAATAATGTTTCTTTCGATTCTAATATCCTAAATGAGTGAGGTAGATATATAGTTGTTTCATCTAACTTATTTTAAATAATTTATGTTTGTTTCTAATCCACAAATAAGATGTTGCCACATTCTATTTCATCTGAAAAGGCATAATTGAATCTTAGATATAAACAGCAAAAGAGATATTGCCAAGCACAAGCAAAGAATAGTAAATAGAATGACAAGAATGGAAGTTTTGGCAACGGGACCAAAGCATATGCATAATAATATATGAATCAAAATTGATAATGCATTTGGTGGGTCAAAGTTCTTTATAATTAAGAAGAAGATTAGGGAGTAAATAATGATGTCATTTTATAATTTATTCATCAAATTATAAAAAAAAAAAAAAGGATGTGTTGCTTTTCATAGTTGGAATCTCCTCCACATTTTTGCAAAAATATGTCTTCATATATGAACCACAAATATTCAATTTTTGAGTAAAACTTATTAAAGAATTTCATAATGTTTTTACAAAAGAATTTAGAGAAACCTTTTTGTAATTACAAAAATCAGAAGTGATTGTAAGATTTTGGGATTAGCGTGGAAGCATTCATGTGATTGAAATTTAAAATTTTATTTCAAAACTACTTTAAGAATCGTGGTTATGCCATTGTTGATATAAACAATATAATATTAAATTAATCTGTATTAATTTTAACATGCATGTAATATTTTATTTATCAACATAAATAATATTTACTAATAGTAAAACATACATTGATGGGTTTGTTACCTTTTGTTGAGCTTTTTGAATATCCTCATTGATTTTTCCCTTACAATAATGCACCAAGCGTTACACCTTTAGTTGACACATTAGCACTCTTCTACGAACAAATCGTTCACACTTTTGAGAACAAAGAAAATCTTTTTTTTTTCTAAGATGTTGAAGTCTTTAGGAACACATTGGAACCATTCCACGAGAGAAATCAAAACGCAACTTTTTGTGTTTTAATTGTATCTCAATACAATAAGATCAATCCAAAATTTCTCCAAATCAAATTTGATATCTTAAAGATTCTTTCCGAAGTAAATCAGGATACTTAATCAAATTAGGAATCCTAATTAAATAAAGACTTCCCTATTTAATCTTAATTAGGACTCTAATGAATTTGGGTGCTAGATAAAATATTATTTTGGCATAATAATTAATTAACTATTAATTGATAAATTTAACTTGCTTAATTTTATTTAACAATTAATTAAAATTATATTTAATTATTTAATATAAATATCAAATATTTATTTAAACAATTAAATCTAATTTTATATTTCGAATTTATTAATCAAATTAATATTTCTGAAATATCTCGAATATCATAATCTAATTAGGAAACACCAAAATAATCATTCATTAACTTTTAATAAACATCCTCAAATTTGTAACATAGACGAGAACTATATTGTGCGACCGTCCGAGGTTCATTATCGAGTGCAGTAGAATAATATTAACTCTGTAATATTTCATCTCTATGATATTCCACAGACCATGGGTAATCGCCTAGCAGCAAGCCATGACCCATAGTTGATGAATGAAGTGAAAAAACATATGAATCTGTTAGAATACACTTCAAGCATGTCATCTCATTCCTTCCGATATTTATGTTTCTTATCGAGTCTGAGATCACGGTAAAGTCAAATCCTTATACTCGATATATCTTTAAATTTTATCTTGTGGATTTGATATTTCTAAGATATTGACTGCTTTGGCCAAAGATTTGTATCCACAACTTTGAGTTTCCTTGAAACATCTTTTATTATCAAAGCTACCAGATCCCATCTTGAAGCATACGTGACTTCATATGTCGATCGTTCAAGGCCATCTAGTATTTATTCTAAGGACGTGGATATTCGAATGAGGATATACCAGTAAACCAAGAGTACTATCGCACACGTCATCATATGATCTCAGGTCAGAGGATATGACGACACTAATGTATTATTACGAAGATCAATGACCTTAGAAGATTTTACCATGTGATCTTACGCTTTTGTGGTCGTGTTCAATAATTCATTCTTCTAATGAAACATCTATTGTTTGTGTTCTTATGATATGAGACTCACCATTCATTCTATTAACATCATATGTCAATCTAGGCGACATACAACAATATTGGTCAAGTGATATATTATTGTCCAGTATAACAATCACATTTTACCAAGAACTTAATTTAATATATATATATATATATATATATATATATATATATATATATATATATATAAATATCGTTGACTCTCACAATCGCGAACGTCTTTTGGATTAACAATATTCATATGACATAATGTCTCAGGACATACACATAAAATATGGATGTAATAATATGTATTTAACAAATGTCTTTTATTAATAAATAATAAATTATATTACAAACATTATGCTTTAAACCATTATATTCATAACTAGTTTTAGGGCATACACTCTAACAGCCATTGCATCCATTTTGTTCTTGCACTTGATTAAAAAAAATTAAGAAAAATAAATATTTAAAATCAAATTGACATATTGGTTTTTGATTATTTCCCAACGGAGAAAATCCCAAATTTGATAAGGTATTAAAATTATGTATATAATTAGGATTAGATATAATTTTTCGTTCTTAATGAAAAATTGAGATGTGATTGAGAATTAAAAAATCTTCGGAATCTCGAAGCATTCTATCCGAAATTCTGAACGGAACGATAAACAATTAAATCAAGATGATATAATTACCATCTCGCTCGTTGTATTTAGAAGAGAATAGAGACTCAGCATAATTGGATCATTCAAGTGGCTTATACTTATTACTAAACACAATAGGGGAGTTATGATACTTTTTTTTTTTTTTTTTTATTTTATAATCTCAAATCCATAATTAGAATAGAATTGAATTGAAATTGATCTAGGCTCATCCCGACCAATTACGATCTTCAATTTTATCTTTTTATTTTTTATCGGTATATATATTTTTAAAAAAAATCACGCGCTTTTTATACAAACTAATATAAATATTAAATACCCTCCTCCTCTGTACTGCAAAAACAGTGTCGTTTTTCTTATTCTTTTACAAAATTCTAAAAAGAGCTCAGCTTCTTTACTCTTTTACAGGTTAGTTTATTTTCCAATTTGAATAAACTCTTTAACTTAATCTATTCATTATATTTATTTTTCTTACAATTAATTTTCATTTTTGAATCTGTTCATCCACAGCTCGCCTTTTCGCATTTTACTGGTTGGTTTCGTTTCAAATTCTCTCTCTCTTCTTAACTCTTTTTTTTTTTTTTTTTTTTTTTTAGAACATTGTTTCTTTGTTTGGTTCTCGAGAAAGCGAAGGACAGGAAAAGAAAAGAAAATAAGAAAGTGAATTCTTCGTTTTCTGATTATTTTTTTTTCCTTAAAAACCAGCTGATGATGCGTTTATGAATTTTAGTATCTGTTTATATTTTGTTTACTTAACACGCTGTTTGGTTCCTGAGAATGTGAAGGAAAATGAATCAAAATAAAGTGAGTTCTACATTCTAGCTTCCATAGTTACTATGCATGATTTTTAAAAAATACAGTCGCTTTCAATTTCAGCTGGTTAGCCATTTATCCTCTGATTATATCAGTCTTAACAAAACGTACTTGCGCTTTTAATTATATGAATAAAAAATATATAATTTTCCGGTTAGATGTAAGATGTTGTTTGGTCAAAACTGAGGTTGATTGGCTGCGATATCTTTGTCTTATAATGATTTGTTTCTGTATTTGTATGTACTCATATTTTGATTGTTATTTATATGTGTTAACGTTTTAGTGAATGTATGTTAATGTTAAATGGTTGCCTGCGAGGAAAAATTTAAAATTGTTCTATCAGGGTAATTTGTGTGTCTGCTTGGTAGAGAGCTGAGAGAGTTTTTCCATAACTTAGAAATCTCACTACACCTGGGACAACAAGTAGTTAATCTGTTAGTTTGCCTTGCCATGACAAACAAACATAGCTTGAAGTGATTGTTTTGTCAAGTGCATATTGAGATACGTGGAGCCTGGATGTTCATTCTTTAATATGATTCAGATTTGAAAGGTGTTGATTATTAGGCAACCTGCTAGCAAGAGCGAACTGAGAGATCTAGTAAAATCCATGACAGATTATGATAAATTTTTGTAGTGGAGTGTGTTTTGGGGCTTCTTATCTTATATGGGATACGGACATCGGCATTATGATTTGTCACTGAATAAAGGACCATCCCTTTTATGAGTCCTGATATTCCCATCTTGTTCATGGGGTGTTGTAATCCTTTGAAGAGATAATGCTGTAGGTCTCTGTCTTCTATGCGAACTTTGTGTTTTCAGCTGGGTTTGCGTTGCAGGACACGAGTCCAGCTCACCTACATAGTATAGGTTTTCTTTAGTTTCTGCTCTATTTTGCTGCATTATTGTTATATCACTAAATTTCTATTTTTCATAATCTACGTACTAGGGAAAGAGTTTGAAAAAGGATTAAAAGGTTTCCAGTTGGTGTTTTAGTGACTTGGTATGCATGTATGATTTCTATTATTTTCTTTTCTGTTTGTTCACTGCTTTTTTGTTATGTATTCTGTTTTTTTTTTTTTAAATTTTTTTGATATCATGCTTCAGTTTCTTGTAAATTATTTATCCTTATAATGGTTTTTTTTAAACCTTCCTACAGATTAGTAAAAATGCCGGAGATTCTGTTGGGTTCACATACTGTAAGATCCCATGGACTTAAAGTTCTAAGGTTTCACATGCATGACTGGCTGATTCTCATGCTTCTTGGTGTAATAGAGATCATTTTGAATGTGATAGAACCATTTCACCGCTTTGTTGGAGAGGATATGATGGCAGATTTAAAATACCCTATGAAGGACAATACAGTTCCCTTTTGGGCTGTTCCTGTATGTTTCGGCTCTGAGAAATATGGATAGATTCCTTCATTCCAAAAGTTCATGACATTCACTGGTTTGACAACCCTAAAAAATCATGATGTTTTCATTTGTTTGTTACAGTTGCTTGCAATACTGCTACCTGTTGTTGTCATCCATGTCTATTATTTCATCAGAAAGGATGTCTATGATCTGCACCATGCCATACTTGGTATACCTTTTTGTTTTAATATTTTTACAAGTCGCTCACCTGTTATTTGATTATGTTGTCTATTGTGATTAGACTTATTGGATTGTGATGCACACATTCAGGCCTTCTATTTTCGGTGCTTATTACTGGTGTTATAACTGATGCAATTAAAGATGCTGTTGGTCGTCCTCGCCCAGACTTCTTTTGGCGGTGTTTTCCTGATGGTCAAGGGGTGGGTTCCTTCAATTCTTCAAATTCGCTGATTTTTGTTTGAGATTGTGGAATCCGAATTCGTATAAGCATGTTTTTCAGCTTTATCAGTTCTAGCTATGTCAACATATAACTATTGCATGTCATAATCAGGTGTTCAATAATGTCACAAGGAATGTCATGTGTACTGGAGATAAGCTTGTTATTAAGGAAGGGCACAAAAGTTTCCCAAGTGGGCATACTTCATGTAAGAAATCCCATTAATTTGTTTGATAGTTTATATTACTTCTTTGTTTACTCATTTCCGATAGTGTTTATGTTCTGGGAGACTGTTTGATTATAAGACCTCTATTTGCTTATTCTGACCGGCTATATATCTTTTCTCTGTTTCTGATATATGTGATTGTGATGGTCTGTTTTCTTTTTATATCACCAATAGTCTCTCAGATGCTAAGAACACCCCATATTAATAAAAAATGCTGTATTATTTTTATGAAATATAGAAATATCCCTATAAATATTGCTGTAAACTATTCCGTGTGAACATGCACATTTAACTTTTGGGAAGGGATTTGCTCTCTCTTTATTGTTTATCCAGTTGCAGCTATTAATCTTCAGTTTCTTATAACAGCAAGAGAAACGACTTACAGGAATTCTGGTTGTAAATATGCAGGGTCTTTTGCTGGTCTTGGTTTTCTTGCATTGTACTTGGCTGGAAAAATCAGGGTATTCGATCGCAGGGGCCATGTTGCAAAGCTCTGTATTGTTTTTCTTCCGTTAATTTTTGCTGCTCTGGTAGGAGTTTCTCGAGTTGATGACTATTGGCATCATTGGCAGGATGTCTTTGGTGGAGCCCTCATAGGTCCATTCTCTTACCACTTTCTGTTGTTTTTCAGTCACTGCTAATTGTATAATTCAAGGCCTCTACCTCTACCTAGTGGCCGGGAAGGCGGGAATATGTCTAGCCTGCTGGCTGCTTCTCACACTGAATTATTTGCTTGTTTTTTTACTATTTTATTTCAGGGACAATAGTTTCTTTCATTTGTTACTTGCAATTCTTTCCACCTCCATATGATACAGATGGTATATTCCTAACCCTTCCTCAACTTTATTGACTTTTTGTTTCTAATCAGTCCAGTATTGTGTTTTATCCACATTGTGTATGTGCTTCCATTAATAGACAAGTAGTCTGAAGGAAGATACTTTCTACACAGTAAAGCATGTAATTTTTTTTTGCTTTTCATTTAGCAGCATATAAGCCGACCTCACCTAGTAGGAAAAGACTTTGTTTGGTTTTGTTTGTTTGCTTATGAGCCCGATACCCCTTGCAGCTTCATTAATAATTAATGACTGGTGCCTATGCCGTCTCCAGCCTTCTCTTCTTTTTTTGTTCTCGGCATTTGGATTTTCATGAAATAGTATGGAATTCAGGCCAAAACTTCTAATTAAATTAATTAGTTATGAAGAATATAGAGTTTTAGGATTGGATATTGAACCTAAAAAATGGTATTATTGATATTTTGCCATTCCACCATTGCTAAAAATCACTCGGGAGATTTCTTTCTGGTGGGGTTTACTTGCATATTCTTACAATGCTTGGCTTATCACAATTTATATGTTATAATAGCAGTTTGTCTCATTATCATGCATTGACTGTTTAATCTTATCGTGCATTACTAGTTTGAACCCCTATTTAAGATTAAGACTTACCAATGCCTTTGAATTGGACAAGCAGGTTGGGGACCCCATGCATATTTTCAGATGTTGGCAGACTCTCGGAACGCCCTTCAATCTAACAACTCCAACTGTCTCAGTGTACAGCCATCAGATCTCGAGAATGTGTATGTTGAATCTCAACGTCAAATTGAAACATCAAGATCGAATACTCTTGACAGCAGTCCCATGCTCGATGAAATGGAAAGCCAAAGGAGATATTGACATCATCTGCTGACTGTAAAGAAGAATAGAGAATTAGGAGATGTCTAAAATCCAAGATAAGTGGAATACACGCCTTTACATTAGCATATGTGTGATCTAGATTTTGCATGACCAAAGTTTGAACAATGCATTTCATAGGGTAAACATCTTTTTTCATTTTTTAATAGCTGCAAAAATCTTATAAAAATCATGCTTCTTTGGCGGGATAAGGGGTGGTTCAAGCCTTGATACTGTGAGATTTGTTTGGTATGGTGATAAGCCCCACTCAAACGCCTATTGTTTGTTAAGGTAGGTTATCCTTTATAAGTACATTCCGAACATCTTTATTAAAGAAATTGAGATATCTCAATATATAGGAACCAATATCTCATCTGCTGTGAACATTCACACATTTTTGATTGGAAGGCCTTGACATCGATGACAGGCATTAGAAAATCTACAATACAACGGAGGTATCACGTTATTCATGTACCAATCCAATAATTTATTGTCAAGTGTGCTAAAATATTAAAAAATAACTAAAAAAATGGATATTAAATTATACATGTCATTTATTAATTTGTTGGTGATGTCACATTATCCATGTCTCCGTTGCACAAAAAATTACTCACACACACAATCACCTCCAAATTATTTACCAAAATTAACTTGTTTATTCAAAAACTTGCCTAGTCGAAAATGAAAAAATGACATAATTGCTTATTCCTATTATTCCAAAGCAATGCTCTTTAACTATAGGTATAAACAACCCTCCATTAAAACACCAACATTTTCAGCACCATTTCTTTTTATAAATAAACTCTCTCATTTCTCCTCTTCACATTGCTCTCTTTCTCTCTCTCCCCCCTCTTTTTTCCCACATAGCAGCTATAATACAAATGGAGATTCCTCCTTTAGCATATTGTGAAAGCTTGATCTCAAGGGACGTGACTTGGTGGTGCAGGGCTCATGATCTTACATTGAGCTCCTGTGCTCGAATTTAGAGAATGAGTTTCTTATAAGAGCCTGGGACAGCCGAGAGTTTTACCTACTCCGCTTAAGTCCGGAAGAAGTGATTTGACGGTGGTGTTTCCAACGATTTCAAAAAAAAAAAATATTGTGATAGCTTGAAGAGATACCAGAGCAGGTTCTGTAGAAGGAACCCAAGAGCAGAATCTGAAAATCGTTTCATCCATCAATTTTTGGAAAAATTTTGTTAGATAATGAATGAAAGTCTTGAATTCACTCTATATTATATTTACAATGGTAGGGGCCTTTATATAGGCTACATAGAAAACCAAAATAGGAAAAAACTAATACTAATAATAATTATGGAAACATAATAAAATCATAAAACCTATGGATTCTGGGAATCATATCTTGGAGATTGATTACATAATAAAGATATAATAATTCCTTAAGAATAATTCCATAATAATATTTCCTTAACAATAATATTTCCTTAACACCCCCCTCAAACTCAAGCTGGTAACGAAGGAACAAACTTGAGGTTGCATCTTGAAATCGGAAAGCGGAGTTATGAAACTGGAAATCTTGAAACTTGGAGGCCGGGAATTTTGAGATAATTGATGAGCTTTAACCTACGAAGCCCGAAGGTGGGAGCCGAACCCCAAAAGGATGCCGAAGCCGGAGAGCTTTAACCTACGAAACCCGAAGGGGGGGGGGGCGAAGTCCAAAAGGATGTCGAAGCCAGAAAGGGAGCGAAATCTCGAAAGAGAGCCGAAGCCGAAGAGGGAGCGAAATCCCAAAAGAGAGCCGAGCCCGAGAGTGCGGAAGCAGAGAGGGAGCGAAATCCTGAAAGAGAGCCGAAGCCGGAGAGGAAGCGAAATCCCGAAAGAGAGCCGAAGCCCGAGAGTGCCGAAGCCAGAGAGGGAGGTCATAAGCCCACTCGAACGCCTATTGTTAGTTAAGGTAGGTAATCCTTTATAATTACATTCCGAACATCTTTATTAAAGGAATTGAGATGTCACAATATATTTCTAAGGAACCAATATCTCCTCTGCTGTAAACATTCACGCATTTTTTGATTGGAAGGCCTTGTACTGATGACACGCACGAGAAAATCTACAACACAACGGAGGTATCACGTCATTCATGTAAGAATCCAATAATTTATTGTCATGTTTGTTAAAATATTAAAAAATAACTAAAAAGATGGATATTAAATCATATATGTTACTTATTAATTTGTTGGTGATGTCACATCACTAATGTCTCCATGCACAAAAAATTACTCACACACACAATCACCTCCAAATTTATTTACCAAAATTAACTTGTTTATTCAAAAACTTGCCTGGTCGAAAATGAAAAAATGACATAATTGCTTATTCCTATTATTCCAAAGCAATGCTATTTAACTATAGGTATAACAACCCTCCATTAAAACACCAACATTTTCAGCACCATTTCTTCTTTATAGATAAACTCTCTCATTTCTCCTCTTCACATTGCTCTCTGTCTCTCTATCTCTCTCTCCCCTCTCTTTTTTCCCACATAGAAGCTATAATACAAATGGAGATTCCTCCTTTAGCATATTGTGATAGCTTGGTCCCAATGGGCGTATCAGGCTAAGCCTTGCCTGAGCCTAAGCCCGACCGGGCCTAATTTTTATTTTTTCCGGGCTCGGGCCGGGCTTTGATCCCTACTCTCAATGTAAGTGAGTTGTAAATGTAAGTATTCCAACCTCATAGGGCTCATGCACATTCATATAGATACATTAGAATCATGTGCAAAATATTTTTAAATCTTCAAATCCTGAGTTTTTGCATTGAGACCGGCATACCGGTGACCCTGCTCTATCTTTGGCAATTTTGCATGCTCTCTGGAACCGAGCTACTATATACCGGTCAGTCTGGAGCTTGCATAGCTACTGGAACCAGATGGATCATACCGGTCTCCATACCGGTTAGCTAACCGACATACGAGTCAGTAATCCAGTTGATGCGATTTAATCTTCAACGATCATATAACCGTTTAAATTACAGGACCGACATATCGACCCTTGTAGGCCGACATACCGGTCTCATGACAGAGAGTTATGACAGTTTTCACCTTCACTATAAATTGAGCCTTAATTCATTTTTGCATAGTTCTTACACATTTTAACATTTTTTTAAAAAGCAAAAATATTGAGAATAACTTAAACTTTCTTGATCAAACACTCTCTTAACTATTAAAGCTCACTATATAAATCTTTTTATCTTTTAGAGATTTGATTTACTTGGGTTAGAAACTCACACACTTAAATCTTCTTATCTTTTGTGAGTGCCCAAGGTGTATTGTAATCTTCTTTATTAAACAATTGTGATTGAGAAATCTCTTAATGAGTGAGTATACTCAAAAGGGTAATTTGTGTAAAAGTTAAAGAGTGACCATAAATGACAAAACATTTGGTGTTGTAAAAGATTTGAGGCGAACTTAGGAAAACTCTTGGTTTGGGGTGAACCATGAAAAGCTCTTGGTTTGTGAGTGAGTTATGGAAAACTCTCGATGTAATGTGTGCAATCACATTTACATAGTGGAAAATTTCAATCGTGGCTTGGAGGAGTGGACGTAGGCAAAGAGTTGGCCGAACCACTATAAATCCGGTGTCAATTTCTCTATCCATACTCCTTTAATTTATTGCAAGTTTCATATTATACTTTCCATATTGCATTATTGCTTAGAAACTTACTTTTGAGAATTAATTGTTGAATTCATTTATTGTAGAAATTAAACACTAAGCTTAATTGGTAAACTACTAACTAAGTGGCTTAAAATTGAAAAGATTTTTAATTCCGTAATATTTGGCCAATACCTAATTCACCCATCTCTTGGGTATAGTACTTGTTATTTGTTTGCTTGTAGGCAATTTCAAATGGACAAGAAGGAACACACAATTTTAGCGCGATGAAATTTTAGCGGGATGGGGTGAGATTTAATGGGACGAAACGAGATTTAACAGGATGCGAGACGAGACGATTTTTTATCTTGAAAAAATAATGATAAAGGATTTGTATAATTTGTTGTCCCAATTATATAAACAGAACATGATGATTGATAAATCTCGACCCGTCCCTTCGTGTTGCCAATCCTATATTTATATGTTTTGTTTTACTAATTAATGTTGTTTTGAAAACGGGATTAGAAGGAACCCAAAAAATGTGTCCAAATTTCCTCGTGCTGAAATTTTAACGGGATGCAAAACGAGATGATATTTGATCTTGAAAAATATAACGATATGGGATCGAGATAATTTTTTTTCTCAATTATATAAATAAAACGGGATGATGGACAAATCCCGACCCATCCCCTTGTGTTGCCAATCCTAGCTGTAACTGTTGTGAAATCATGGGCATTTAAAATATGAGGAAAAATAAATGAATATATAACCCATTTGAGGGTTAGTTATCTCCATCGTTTAGATTTAATTGGTACTTGGGCATGATAGTCATTTAGTCATGTTCATATTTCCAGTTTAAGATTGTTGTAGGTGATTAAGTAAAGAGTTCGTTTCATTGTATAATAGTTAAAATAGACAAAAGTTTAAGTTGTTTTTAATTTTTTTAATTTAATTTCTTAGAGAAGTTTAATAAAGAAGAATTTCTTATAAATCTCAAAACCGTTAAGAGATATTCTAATTTAGTCGAAATATAAGTGATTTTTCCCATTTAATTCATGTAAAAAGATATAAATATATTCAAATAATTTTAAAATTTTCAGGAAAAAAGATAATTTCCCTTTTTTAATTTAAGATAACAAATTAACAAAGACTTTTTTTTTTTTTGTTAAGATTGAAGAGGAGATGCAAAAGAGTCACTGGCGTTAGCGAATTTATTTATTTATTGTTTTTAATTGTTGTTTGTTGTTGTTATATCACACGTGTCTGTTTTGCCAATTAAAAGAAAAGTTCATGAATTCATTATCTCTGTGGTTAAATGAAGTTACAGTCCTAAATTCTTCTGAAGTTATTTATTTGCTCTTTATTTAATCTTGGTTAATTAGTTTTATTAAATCTCTCTCCTAACCAATTGTTTAGTTATAGTTAAATAGGTTGAGTTTTAAAATTAATAGGAAAAATAATAAATTTATGTGGATACAATATCCGATTTTTAGTCACTATATTACTTGAGCGATACATACACATCGTGTGGTAGTAAAATCGTGATCAAGATTTTGGCGCCATTGCCAGAACTTATTTTATTTTTCTTGTTTGATATTAGGACAAACACTCTACTTGCTTAGCTAAACATCCATTTCTTTTTCTTTCTTATCTTTCTTTTTGTTTTCTTTGATTTCAGGAATCTTGAATGACCAACAACCTGAACCACTGGGCGTAGCAGCTTGACCAATAGTAGCACTTGTAAGTAGGCTTTCTTCCGTCTATGGATTTGTCTATACTTTTGCTTCTATCTCTCCCTCTACGTCGATTTTTATCTCGTTGTCTTCCTTGATTTTAAGTGACGAGGGCTTGTGTCTGATCTATACCCACGTCTTTTCTTCTAGCCTCCTCATTTGATAGGTTTTTTTTTACCATAGGCATGGTAAGTTTGCTTCTTGGAGCCAAATTGTCGAGAGTAACCACCAATGTCTCCCAGCTATCAGGAAGAGAACCGAGTAGTAGGAGAGCTTGCACTTCATCTCCCAGTTGCATGTCTACTGCAAACAACTGGTTCACCAGTCTCTGGTCACCGGTGTGCTCTACTATTGAAGTTTCACTCCTTAACTTCAAGTTCACCAAACGCCTCATTATTAAGGCTTTATTCCGAGTTGTCTTGGCTTGGTACATGTCTTCCTGCTTCATCCACATTTCGTAAGCATATGTATCATGTGCTACGTGGTGGAAGACACTGTGGCTAATCCACTCCCTAATCTGATGGAGAGTTCTGTTGTTGAGTTTATTCCAGTCACTCTATTTGACAGATTCCGGTCTCACTCCCTTCACATCGATCATATCAAATAAATATTTGCAGTCCAAATAATTTATCATTTGAGGCCTTCAGAGGGAGTAATTGGTTGTTGTCAGCTCGATCATTGCACTAGAAGATGAATCTTCCATTCCATTTTAAGTTTAAAGTTTAAAATGAAAATAAGATAAAATCGGGGCTGATTATCACAAATTGTAGGTCATTGTTACGTCTGGAACGGTCAAAAATGGTGAATTTGACTATTTATTGGTCTAAATCTGATACAGGGATCGATTTATAAATTTCTAAAATTTCTAGGGCTAAAATATAAATTTCAAAGACTTCATGGAGCTCAATGAAATTTACCAGGTACGCTGATGTGTCTGACATGCTGCTGCTGATGTGGTAGAGTGGGACCAAAATTCTAACGTGGCTAACACATGTCAGTTGATGTGGCTGACATGTGGGCGGATGACGTGGCTGCTGACTGGACTTGAAATGTTGACGTGTCTGTTAACGTGGCGACACGTGGCAGATGACGTTGCTACTGATTGGACGCTAATGTGTCTATGATGTGTCACTGATGTGGTCATCCTCAACCTTCAACTGACGTGTGATGGTGTGTGCGCTCATTGGGGCGCGTGGTGTGTAACTTTAATTTTTACTTAAATTTAATTGTTGATCTCCAACAGTAGAGAAGTTGTTGTTTTTATCCTTTTTGTACCATAAAAAGAATATTTTTTGTTTTCATAAAATGATGGTATTATGGTCAAGCTAAAGTTTTCAATATCATCCTTGAGATCGGGTTCCTCCATTAAATCTCTCTGGGCCCTTGAATCTTTATCATCAATTTTTAACTAAATACAATACCTATTTTATCCATGTTCGGTATTTGAATCTTCATCAGGGTGAAAAACACCATCAACAGTTTTCATTAAATTGTATTATCATTATGTTCAAAGTATGTATGTGATGAGGAAAGTCTCTTGCTGATTGATTGAATTATTGAAACATCTTACTATTGCAATTGACTGATTGTAGATTGTATTTAAACAAGTAGAATTTAGTTTGACAAGTTGGGTGGATTATTGTTGAAACTGTTCAAAACAGGTTTAAATTGCATTATGTCAATGAAGATGGATTCAGAATTCTGATTTGTCAATTAGGACTTGTTAATAATCAATTTCAAGAAGTGATTATTTGGACTTTATCTGTCAATAAAGTTGTACGGGCCAAATTTGTGCCCAAGGGTAAAATCGACATTTTACCCCAGGGCCAACCACCAAGTCCGAAGCCCATTAGTGAGTCCGACCTGAAAGCAAAATATCAAACCAAGAGGCCTCATGGGCCCAAGCCCATTGTCATCAAGAGAACCAACAGACACCAGTTACTAGATCAAGAGAAAAACTAAACTCACAAACATAATCATAAAGTCGTCAGTTACCAGACATAAACCATCCATTAAGTCGTCAGTTACAATGACTCCAACGGGCAGAAGAGAGACCCCACATCAAGGGGCCTATAAAAGAGAAGAGCCAAGGCATAAAATGGGATCGAAGATCACACAGCATTACCCCATGTCATCAGAGAAATCATAATACCTTGCCCTCACGGTGACAAAACAGATATTGAGGTATCCTAAGACCTTAATCTTTTCACTTTCGACCTATTCATACTTTGCTGACTTGAGCGTTGGAGTGCCTACGGCTTCCACCACACCGGTGGGCAGTAACCTCCTCGTTCATTCTACTAATATTTTTGCAGGTTCGCTTGTGCCCCTCAATTCATTCTCGATTGTGGACCTTGACCAAAATCAGCGTCCACAATTTGGCGCCCACCGTGGGGCTACCGAGCGGAATTTGTAAAAAGTTATATTTATCTGATTCGTATACTACAAGCAGCTGGAAATGGCCTCGAGCAATAAACAAGACTAGGATCCCGTGATGGCACAACTAACTATGCTCCAAGAACGATTGCAATCCCTAGAAGAGGAGAATTTGACGATGCGAAATTCCAACGAAAGCCTACAGAAAAAGCAGAGCTGGAGAGATTTCTGACACCCCATTCGTGGAGTCAATCGTAGCAGTTGAATTGCCTCGAAAATTCAATCCCCCGAAATGAAGCTATATGATGGATCTTCCGACCCAAACGACCATGTAATACACTACAAGTACAAGATGATGTCAACCGGCTTGTCCCCAAGCCAGTGGGAAGCTGGAATGTGTAGATGCTTTGGAGAAACATTGGCGGGGCCAGCCCTTTCTTGGTTTATTAATCTGCCTTACAGGTCAATCGAGTCCTACCAGCAGCTGGCTGACAAGTTCGTGCAACACTTTGTAAGTTCTTGCAAATTAGAGAAGACTTCTGACGATCTCAATTCCATCCAGCAGAGAAGAAGAGAGTCACTACGGGGCTACGTGGCTCGGTTCAACAGGGAGAGGATTACTATTCCAGATCTCTATCAGCCTACTACGGTAGAGGCCTTCAGAAACGGACTGCTATACGACAGTGGACTCTATAAAAAATTGACGAAGTTCCGATACTACACCATGGACAGGTTATGGCACGGGCCTAAGTAGAAATAAGATGGGAAGAAGACAAAAGAAATAAAAGAATGGAAGATGTTACGAATACACGAGTAGATAGAAGGCCTGCTGCTCCCAGACGACCTGATGTGAATATCCACTCTCACAAGGAAATGATGATCCAACCAAGAGGAGAGCGAAGTCCTTTCTACAAAGATATTGACAGACGACCAAAGCAGTACAAAAATCGAGAGGAGATGCCAGCAAGCAAACCCAGACTCCCGGACTACAACTTTACAATTTCCCCTGGGGAATTGGTGTCTGTACTTAAGAAGATGGGGAATGAAGTGAAGTGGCTCCACGTTTCAGGGACAGTTCAACCAAAAAGGACATTAGGAAGTGGTGTGAATTCCACCGAGATTATGGTCATACGACAGCAGAATGTGTAGCTTTGAGATTGGAGGTTTTGGAACTATTAAACAAAGGGTTCCTGAGGGATTTGCTCACTGAAAAGGGGAAAGAAACCTTGGCGCGAAGGGACGAGAGAGATGGTCAAGGTGAAATTCCAACCCACCACCTCCAATTAATAACACAGTCAATGTTATTTCAGGAGGATCAGGAATCAGTGGAACATCATACTCGGCAGCTAAACGACATTCGAGCGCTCTGGCTAATAGTGTCCCACACACCACAATGTCTGTAGAAAATTTTTCACCAATCTGACAATAGAGTTTCCAGACGATGGGAATTCGCACATTTTAAATCCTCATCACGACGCTTTAGTCATCTGCTTGCAGGTGGAAAACTTTATGATCAAACGAGTGTTGGTCGACACTGGCTCCTCAGCTAATATCATTTTCGCTGCAGCCCTCGCGGATATAGGAGCCGAGTTGGACAAGATAAACAGGCGGACGACAGTACTGGTTGGGTTTAGTGGGGAGCAAAAATTCACGATGGGGGAAATATCACTCCCAGTATACGTAGTAGGAGTCAACAAAATGACCATGTTTTTGGTCTTGGATAGCCCATCGGCCTACAATCTAATCATGGGCAGACCTTGGATTCACGACATGAGGGAGGTCTCATCCACCTACCATTAAGTTATAAAATTCGTTACCTAGTGGGGGGTTCAAAAAATTAAAGGTGATAGATTTGCATCGAGAAGCTGCTATCAGACGACTTTGAAGGCAAAAGCTGAGTCAGCATAGCAATTACAGGTTGGGCCTCCTGGTCCGGAGCCGACACTACCAAAGCTAGAGGAGCTCGAACTAGGTCCAGATTCATCCTCGATTTACAGATCACAAGGCATTGATTGGAGCTGACCTAGATTCCAAACTAAGAGCAGACTTGATTGAATTCCTGAAGAAGCGACACGACAGTTTTACGTGGTCTCACAAAGATATGACTGGAATCGACCCAGAGTTCATTACTCACGAGTTGCATTTGGATCCGGATCACACCCTGGTTAAGCAAAAAAGGAGGAAGTTCTCTCCTGAAAGGAACCAAATCATTGATGAGGAGGTTCAGAAATTATTGCAGAATGGGGCGGTTAGGGAGGTGCAGTTTCCAGAGTGGCTTGCGAATGTTGTCGTTGTGAAGAAAAGAATGGAAAGTGGAGAGTTTGCGTCGACTTTACGGATCTGAATAAAGCTTGCCTAAAGGATTCGTTCCCTCTACCACATATAGATTCAATGGTCGACGCTACGGCTGGACATGAGCTATTAAGCTTTATGGATGCGTACTCAGGCTACAACCAAATCCTCATGCATCCTAACGATCAAGAGAAGACATCTTTCGTCACTAACCGAGGAATTTACTGCTATAAGATTATGCCATCCGGCTTAAAGAATGCGGGAGCAATATACAAACGACTGGTTAATAAGATGTTCGCCAGTCAAATTGGGAAGACAATGGAGGTTTACATAGACGATATGCTGGTGAAGTCTATTAGATCAGAGCAACACCTCATTCATCTAGAGGAAGCCTTCGACATCATTGACAGGTATGGAATGAAGTTGAATCTTACTAAGTGTGCGTTTGGTGTTGCCTCAGGGAAATTCTTGGGGTACGTGGTCACTCGACGAGGGATAGAAGCAAATCCAGACCAGATTAAGTCAATTCTCGACATCCCCTCACCTTCCAGCCCGAAGGACGTCATGCGACTAGCAGGGAGGATTGCCACATTAAACAGATTCATTTCTAAATCCACAGATAAGAGCTTTCTGTTCTTTTCAGCTTAAAAAAGGTGAACAGCTTCGAGTGGACTCCCGCTTGTGAAGAGGCGCTGAACAGACTCAAACAATATCTTACCACACCTCCTTTGTTGTCAAAGCCACTCGACAATGAGAGGCTCTATCTCTACTTAGGAGTCTCAGAGCACGCGGTTAGTGCAGTCTTAATAAGAGAAGAGGCGAAAATCCAACTACCAGTCCACTACGTAAGTAAAGCATTATTGGGAGCAGAATCACGCTACCCGTTAATGGAGAAGTTAGTGTTCACTCTAATTACAGCCGCAAGAAGCTGAGACCCTACTTCCTAGGACACTCGATCACGGTATACACGACGTATCCTTTAAGAAGCGTACTCCATAAACCAGAACTGCCAGGGAGATTGATGAAGTGGGCAATTGAACTTGGAGAACATGATATATCATACTTGCCAATGACCACCATCAAATCTCAAGCTTTGGCGGAATTTGTGGCCGACTTCACTCCCAGCCTACTTGCTGCGGCTGAAAACGAAGTCTACTCCGTTCAATCGACAATCCATTGGAAATTATCAGTCGACGGATCCAGTAACAAAAAAGGCTGCGGTCTTGGAATCATGATCACTACTCCGGAAGGCGACATTCTGTAACAAGCAATCAAGTGCGGTTTTAGAGTTACCAACAACGAGGCAGAGTACAAAGCGCTGATTGCTGGGTTATCCTTAGCAAAAGAACTGGGAGCCAGGAAGATAGAAGTGAAATCCGATTCTCAGTTGATTGTTAACTAGATCTAGGGGTCATATCATGCACGAGGTCAATAAATGGCTTCCTACTTACAAAAGGTAAATAATTTGCGGTCGACATTCGAAGAATTCTCAGTAACTCAAGTCCTAAGAAGTGAAAATTCCCAAGCAGATGCACTGGCTACCCTCGGATCGATAATGAAGGGGGACAAACCGCGAACAATACCAGTAGTATATCTGAACTGGCCAGCAATTTGGAAGGAAGAAACAATTATTGCAGCGGTTGATTCAGTCGACACCTGGATGACACTTATAGTCAAGTATTTACAGGAAGGCGTGCTCCCAGAAGACATAACGCAAGCCAGAAAAATCCAGAGACAGTCTGCAAAGTTCGCTTTATTCGACGGTCAGCTGCTAAGAAGGTCAATCTCAGGACTTTACTTAAAGTGTCTCACACTCGACGAATCACAAAATGTGTTGACGGAGTTGCACGAGGGGGAGTGTGGGAACCACTCTAGAGGCAGGAGTTTGGCTCTTCGAGCCCATTCGACAGGATATTATTGACCGACAATGAAGACCGACTCAATTGAATTCGCTAAAAAGTGTGACAAGTGTCAAAGGTTTGCTCCAATTCCATATCTCCCACCAGAAAAACTCAATCCTGTTTTGTCCCCATGGCCATTCATGAAATGGGGAATAGACATAGTAGGAAAACTCCCAGCCGCGCCAGGCCAGCGTGTCTACATGCTGGTGATAACGGATTACTACTCGAAGTGGATTGAAGCTGAACCATTCGCAAGAATACGCGACAAAGAGGCCCAAACTTTTGTTTCGGCATACCAAGAGAAACTGTGACTGACAACGACTCTCAATTCATTAGCCATCACTTTCAAGACTTATGCAGGAATTGAGGCATAAAATTGAGCTTTTCAACCCCATACTTCCCACAAGCAAACGGCCAGGCCGAATCGTCCAACAAGACGATCCTGAATACTTTAAAGAAAAGATTGGAGAAGGCTAAAGGCGCTTGGGTGGATGAACTTCCAGGAGTGTTATGGTTGTACAGAACGACAGTACGATCTTCAACAGGCGAAACTCCTTTCGCTCTAGCATTTGGAACGGAAGAAGTAATCCCAACTGAAGGCCATCCCGTCCCTACGCTGCCAATGGCTCAACGAAGAAAAAAATCAGTGGCTGATGAATTTCAATCTCGACACGATTGATGAAATATGGTACCGAGCTTCCATTCGACTGGCTACTCATCAACAGAGGATGACCAGGTACTTTGACAAAAACGTCAGGAGTAAGACTTTCAAGGAAGGAGATTGGGTCCTATGAAGAGTGTTCCAGAATACAAAGGAAGTCGGAGATGGAAAGTTGGGACCAAATTGGGAAGGTCCGTATCTCGTCATAAAAATTGTAGGGAAATGAGCCTATAAGCTACAGGCCATGGAGGGGACTCCCGTCCGCAACAGTTGGAACGCAGTCCATCTTAAGCGATTCATCTGGTAACACTTATGTTTTGTTATTTTTCAAGGGAGTTATCTTTACTTAGTCATTTTTTTCTGAAATATGAGATAAGGAAATTTGTAGAAGCCATTCGACAGATTGCAATAAAAGTTCATTCATTGAAATCATTCGACACATACAAAATTAGTTGTTCAAAATTTCTGCTTATTACCTTCCCATCCGACCCCTGAATCTAACTTTATACAAAATGTTCAAACTATATCAAACCCTTAAACTTCAAAGACACTGATTGGTCCTTCTTCGGCAGCTGCTGGAACAATGCAGGAACGTCTCCTTGAGTTTCGACCCTCATCCTCGATTCTGTATCGACAACTGCCGGTCCAACATCTTCTCCCTCCTTCAATTATTTCTCGACCCTTTCCATTTCAGCTATAGGAACTGTATCTGGCTCTACCTCATCCTTCTTGGATTCAACCTCCAGACATTTTTCCTCACCATCACCCTCCGTCGATGAGGAAATACCGGTATCATGTCTTTCATACTCTCGGATCCACTTCTCCGGCTTCCAGTCTACATGCTTCCCAGCAAGATATTCCCTCATTAAATCATATATATTTTTCATCATGGAATCGATGGCAATTTCCTCCATTTGCTCTAATAATAATTCATTTTCCATTTTCACGTTTTCAAAACTTTGCTTATAACTATCAATTGTTAGTTCATCCATTTCTTTTTCCAACGCTAAGCTAACCTTAACCTCATTCAACTCATTCTCAAGTCCTTTTTCCTTCCTGTGAGAAGTGACCAATCCGGACTTCAAATCTGACGTTTCCTTCCTCACCACCGACAAAGCCTTCTCCAGCTCTCTGATCCTCCTTTGGCTGGATTCCGCATTCTTTCGCATAAACAGACTACACTCCAATGCCTGAAGAGCTCAGGTCAGGATGTCATTCGACCAAAAAAAAATGGTTCTACTCAGTTGGTAATTCAAGGAAATGGCTTTCTTCATAGCCTCCTCTTGGACAATTATGACCCATAGTATCACTATTTGTACAGAATATTGTGTTGTTGTACAAATTAACTATCTGACAAAGGAAATTGCTCTTTTATCATTTGTAATTGGATTACCGGGATAAAAAATGATAAAAGTCAATAGGATTAGTTCTGGATTAATAAGATATGAGACAATATTAATCCATTAGGGTTTAATCATTAAATATCCATAGTCGTAGTATTATTGAGATTTGACATCGATAATGCGGAATAGGCTAGTATTACACTTATGCGTGTTACGGAAGTGTAACGGCATAGTTCTCGTATATTTGGGTATTGGATACCCATGCAAGTGTAATAGGAGGTTGTGTTTACCGATGGTACGGAAATAGCTTCGCTCTGGATAGACCCCTCGGAATCCCATTGGTAGTATAACTATGTGTCTATGGGAATCCGAATCAGGGTAGGTGTATTTGGTCTTAACCTGAGACTTGCATCACTAATACTTGCGACAATCAATATACTTTGGTTTTGGTCGTCCGGGGCTTTAACAGGTTCTGTGTACGCCTCTTCTGGGTATATTGAGAATCGTAGTGTATTGGGTGTGATGTCAAGATGGAAGTATCACTTCAGTTATATGGAGGTGATGATCACGTAGGATATGGAACTGGTACTCTTGTATGCTGCAGCTATCGGGATAATATGACTAGGTCATGTTTATCTGATTATAGAGACTAGTTACCAGAGATCTGATATGTGCTTCGTACGGGGCATACACAATTCCAGCCTCAGGCCTAGCATGTGACATCCAATATTGGATCGTAATACGCTATACTGCGTATACTACGCCTGACAAAGATTACATATTCCTTTAAAGAATATTTATGGAGAATTGGGTAGGCACGGTGCTTTGCTAGAAGCCAACCATGTCTTGTAAATCGGTAAGAACGTGGTATCGGGTATGCACGTATTCGGATAATCCGATGACCGTATTTACTGCCAACATATCCAGGGATCTCTTGGGTCGCCTCTCAAAGATTCACCGATGATGTTTGACTCGAACAAATAATTAATCTGGGAATTAATTATCAAAGAGAAATAATTAATCTGGGAATTAATTATCAAAGAGAAAGATTTAATCTGTGATTAATTGCGACGAGATTTTATCTGGGATTAAATTTGTCGAGAAGAGAGAACGCAATTAATTTGGAATTAATCGGAAAAATAAATTTAATAGTTAAATTGGATTTTTATATTTTATTTATTTATTTGGGCTAAAATAATATATTGGATATATTAATTGAAATTAGATTTCAATGCGAAATTAAAATTGGATTTTAATTCAAGCGAACGAATTAATTTGGAATTAATTCGCGAGCGACTTCCGTTATAATTTTGCTAGACATTATTATTTAATTAAATTAGATTTAATTACGTTGCGATGAAAAATTCGTTTAATCGAATTAAACAAAACCGAGCCCGAAGAGTGTTGAGCCACTCAACTTAAATTTTGAATTTAAGTGTGGGACCCACTAGTCACATCACTTGTCAAAGGTGATGGTGGTAGTTGGCTATAGTGAATGGTTTTCATAAAACCATTTGCTTTTAACCTACATGGTTTTAGAAAACATATTTAACACACTTTTGTTTTAGAAACATAACTATTCACTCTCTCCCCATTTTTGCTTCTCTTGGCCGAATATGTCTCTCTCTCCCATGGAATTTTTGCTTCAAAAATTCTACCTTGCTAGCACATTTTGGAGTCAAAGGAAGGTGATAGGGAGACTCACCCGAGAGTTTGGAACTCGTCTTCAAGCTCCGAAGCTTCCAACACATCCAATAAAGGTGGAAATTTTTGAAATCTCCTAAACCAATCAATGTGAGTATTCCGCAACTCTCTTGGTAATTCATACACAAATCACTCTTAGTTGATCTTGGCATGTTCTAGGAACACTAACACCTCCACCGGTCCGATTTGTGTTAGCCTTTATTCATCCCCATCCAAAAAAAGCCTTTCTACGAATGAATCAATGCTTGAAGGATCAGAAATTATAGTCGAATCTCGAGGAACCTTTAAGATGACGTTATCAGAGTCCTCCTCCACTTCGGCAGTAGATTTCTTTTTTCTTCCCTGAAGGAATCATTTCAGTCTACTTCCCCTTTTCTGCGACACCCTCACTTGAAACGACTTCCTTTGGCTGAAGACCAATTTTTTTTCGACTTCCGGTTCTTTCTTCTTCAACTTCCTTGCTTTCCTCCGGCTATTCATCTCGTCGAGTGAAGCTACTGTGAACGGTCCAGTCAGCATTTCCTCTACGCATAAAAATTCTTCAGGTTTTAGAAGCTTTCGACAATTTAACTCTCCGTATAACACTTGACACGACCATCTACAATTTATCACGGGCAATACGTCGTTACAAAGGGCCAGAAGTGTACATTCTCCCTCTCGATTATAAATATCCCTCCACAACATAGTCGCCCTCAGTCTCTTCTCCACTAAGATAGTTTTATAATATCTTTCCTCAGCCGGCAGAGATAAAATCTCTTTGGTCTTGGAGATAGTACGTGCGGTCATGACAAATGTTTTGTTTCGTAAAGGATCTGCAGTAACAAGCACACTGTTATTCAAATTCATGAGTAAGACTCAAGGATTAAATTTTAAAAGAAAAAAGATAAAACACTACTCACTCGACAAACACCAAAATTATGGGATTCGACCAGACCCGATCGATCCAAATACCCTCACCCTTCGTAAAGAAATAATCGGACTGCTAATTTCTCCCATCATTAGTCGGCAATCTAGTAACTAAATACGTCTTCCTCTGACGAAGAATCAAAGTATATCTTCCCTTCTCCTTCAAATGCTCTTTCAGGTAGTACGTCGCTAAAACATCCCTTACCTCAAAAAGCACACCTAACTCAAAAGACATACATTCAATCGACAATAATATCCTCCACGCATTTGGCAACAGCTGAGAAGGAGAAACTACAAAATGATCCAGAACCTCTCAAACAAGTCTTGGGATAGGAAACCTCAACCCCTCAGAAAATGGACGTACGTAGAATCCTATCCACCCCGGAACTTTGTAATCGATTCTTTCACTCGGCGAAGGTACACGAAGTTCCAGAGAGTCGGGAAACCTATACTTGCACCTCAATTCCCTCAATACTTTTCCGGTTATTCGACTAGCAGGATTTTTAGATAATAAATTAGTAGGTTCACTTGTACTTGGAAATTCACTCGACTCCCCAACGGCAGGTAAAGACCTTAGTGGTATGGCCTCGGTAGGGATCCCCTGGGACGACCTAGCCAAGGTGATTACACCAGCCTCGATAAGCTTTTGGTAAGACCAATCTTTGTATACTTCGTCCTCCTTCGTTTAACTTGAAGAAGATCTGACATAACTATCAATTTTAGCACCTAAGCTGCCAAGATTCTCCACTCGACATCTTCCAAACAACAAGCATACTAACACTAAACTCCCTAGTAAACTATTTCCTAAAGATCAAAACCCACAAACACAATTCTGAAAATATTTCCAAAGTTTAAAAGATCAAATAGCCAATTTTACCTTAGACCAGCTTGAATCTACACTATGAATGCTTAAAGAAATTGAAGAACAAGAGGAAGTTTTCGAAGAATACCTTGAAACACTTCAGAGCTCTCCTTACTCGGCCTCCGAATGGAAATTTTATGAATAAAGCAAATGAAGTACCCAAAGCTCTTTTTATACACTCTACTCAATTGGCGCCGAAAATTCTCGCCAAAAACTCCTCGTAATTCACACTAGGGTTGCAATTAATGATTAGAAAGAGACTAGGAAACAATCTAAGTGTCGAATGTGAAATGATACAAAGAACAGACGAGGAACGATTTCACTCGACATAATACACTTTAAAGTTTTTAACATCCTTAATATACGACATGAGTCAATGAGTACGTGAAATATATTCGTTTCACTCGACATGCTGAGTGAAATTAATCATGAACCATCATCTGGTTCAGTCGACCAGGGACATCCCCCAGATGAATCTTGTTGAGTCAAATAGAATTATGGAATTCACTCGTTTCATTCGACATGCTGGGTGAAGGCACTCCTGAACCATCATCTGGTTCAGTCGACCAGGGACATCCCCCAGATGACTCTTGTCGAGTCAAATAGAATTATGAAATTCATTCGTTTCACTCGACATGCCGAATGAAAGCACTCCTGAACCATCATCTGGTTCAGTCGACCAGGGACATCCCCCAGATGACTCTTGTCGAGTCAAATAGAATTATGAAATTCATTCGTTTCACTCGACATGCCAAATGAAAGCACTCTTAAACCGTCATCTGATTAAGTCGACCGGGGACATCCCCCAGATGACTCTTGTCGAGTCAAATAGAATTATGGAATTCACTCGTTTCATTCAACTTACCGAGTGAAAGCACTCCTGAACCATCATCTGGTTCAGTCGACCGGGGACATCCCCCAGATGACTCTTGTTGAATCAAATATAATTATGGAAATCACTCATTTCATTCGACATGCCGAGTGAAGGCACTCCTGAACCATCATCTGGTTCAGTCGACAGGGACATCCCCCAGATGACTCTTGTCGAGTCAAATAGAATTATGAAATTCATTCGTTTCACTCGACATGCCGAGTGAAAGTACTCCTGAACCGTCATCTGGTTCAGTCGACCGGGGACATCCCCCAGATGACTCTTGTTGAGTCAAATTGAATTACTGAATTCATTCATTTCACTCGACAAGCCGAGTGAAAGCATTCCTGAACCATCATCTGGTTCAGTCGACCAGGGACATCCCCCAGATGACTCTTGTCGAGTCAAATTGAATTACTGAATTCATTCGTTTCACTCGACAAGCCGAGTGAAAGCATTCCTGAACCATCTTCTGGTTCAGTCGATCGGGGACATCCCCCAGATGACTCTCGTCGAGTCAAATAGAATTATGAAATCCATTCATTTCACTCGACATGCCGAGTGAAAGCACTCCTGAACCGTCATCTGGTTCAGTCGACCGGGGACATCCACTAGATGACTTATCGAGTCAAATTGAATTACTGAATTCACTCGTTTCACTCGACATGTCGAGTGAAAGCACTCCTGAATCATCATCTGGACGTCATGTCGAGTTAGATAGAATTATGGAATTCACCTGTTCCATTCGACATGTCGTATGACTTATATCCTGAATCTTCATCTGGTTCAGTCGACTGGGGACTTCCCACATAGACTCATGTCGAGTCAAGTTGTAGACATGGATTACACATGTCGTATGACATATATCCTGACCTTCATCTGGTTTAGTCAACTGGGAACTTCCCCAACGACTCTTGTAGAGTCAAGGTCATGACCCTGACCTTCATTTAGTTCTTTCCACTGGATACATCAACTAAGGATCATATAGAGTCAAGTTCATAACTTGACATTCGTTTGGTAGGCAGCATCAACGCTTAGATACATCGACATCCTATGTTCTCACCCTAGGCGACACACGCGTCAAGTACTCTCCAAGTCAAGAACTCATTGACTTAAAGAGTAGGGGACAAACTGTACGTGCCAAATTTAGGCCCAAGGGTAAAATCGACATTTTACCCCAGGGCCAACCACCAAGTCCGAAGCCCATTAGTGAGTCCGGACCGAAAGCAAAATATAAAACCAAGAGGCCTCATGGGCCCAAGCCCATTGTCATCAAGAGAACCAACAGACACCAGTTACCAGATCAAGAGAAAACCTAAACTCATAAACATCATCATAAAGTCGTCGAGTACCAGACATAAACCATCCATTAAGTCGCTGATGAGCGGAAAATATATCAATATTTACCGCCCCTTTAACTTAATATTTTGTTTAGTTTCTCGGTTTGATGAACGTTTTGATGTGTTTTAGTTTATTTTGCAGATAAAATAATATCGGGTCTCAATGAAATCATTTAGGATGAAATATGGGTCAAATAAGGTCAATTATTGGACTTGATATATTAATTTTGGAGATTGGAAACTTGAAAGGGCGTTTTGACGAAGTGCAGTTTTGGGAATTCCAATTTTGCGCATATGTCGTATTTTGGGCATAACTTTTTACTCAGATATCATATTGAGTTGATTTAAGTTCCAGATTAAAGAAGACTCAAATATCTACAACTTTGAAAGAGAAAATATTTTCGAATTCTGAAGAGTTCATGACCGAAATTGATGAACCATCCAGAAGTATGTGATGTGTAATTATTAAAGTCATTATCAACATTTTCAAAGCAAAATATAAATCAATAAATAATTAATAAAAATTATCAAATCAACACCAAACAAGATAACCAATTAGTGGAGCAATTATGGATTTGGTGGAGTAATTAGTGGAGAAATTAATAATGGATTTGGTGGAGAATTTGATGGATGATTTGATATAGGCAAAATTTTGCCTATAAATACCAAGCCATTTCATTTGTAAAATTCATACTTTCTTCTTTAAAATTCCTAATGAATAAATAAGAAGATTGTATCTTGTTTGTTTATTTACAGCTTCCAGTAATTAATTTCCGCTTCCGCACTTTCTTTTCTTTACTTTTCAGTTTTTACTTTCCGCAATTTACTTTTACGCACAAACCTTTTCTTTCTTTACTTTTGCAGTTTTTATTTTTCAAGCAATGAGGAGGTAACTCCCCTTTGCTGGGGTAAAAGGTAAAACTTTTATTATTGCTATCTAGATTAATCTCCCTTAAATATAAAATATAAACTATTTAAAATCTGACTTAATGAGGATACCGTTATATTGGCCGGTTGGAAATTAATTATAAATTGGTTTTTAACCTGACTAAGTATGGATACCGCCTGGTTGGTCGGTTGGTAATTAATTATTAATTTGACTTAATCAGGATACCGCCTATATGGCTTGTTGGTAATTATCACGCAAAGTTAATATATTATATTAAGGGAGATATCTAAAATAGTAGTAATAAAAGTTGATCCTCTAACCCCAGCATTTTCTTTTATTATACTTTTACTTTATTTAATTTCAGTAATTTACTTTTCAGCAATTTACTTTTATTTTTTTTTACTTTTTACTTTTTACTTTTTACTTTTTTTTACTTTTAAGCAATTTACTTTTCAGTATTTAATTTTCAAAATTTACTTTATGTCTTTTATTTTATTTAAATTTTTACTACCCGTAAATATGTGTCGTAACTAAGCCAGTTATCTAGGGTTGTGATGAAATCCAATATCACCGGTTTATAAGGGGTTAAATTATAGTTTGGGTAATATAAAGGTTTATTTATTGAATCTTAATCTTAATGCTTTTTATTAACTGGCCATTAATAAAATTGAACTGGTAAACTTAAAATGAACTAGACATATGGATTTTAAGTTTAAGACCTTAGACTCAATAGCCCACGATCTTCCTTGAGGATAGATAACCCTTTAATAGATTTCCTTACAGGATATGAATATATCTGTCGGGCGGGGGTAGCCATAATTGGAACTTAAACTTAATGAATCCAGATAATTTGGTTGACATAGACATATGGTTCAATTGGGTTAAACTGGGTATTTGTGTCTGACCATCGACAGAGGCTTACACATAATTTAGTGTTCCAGGTTAATAAATCAATATATTACCCAACTTTAAGATAGCCACTTCACCTTTAAAATGATATTGGAAGAAATCACTACCCTAGATAGTTTTTAATATTGAATTTTCTTAAAACCTATTTTCGACAATTTTATTTACTTGCTTTTAAATTTAGAATCGTCACCATTTCAAATCAATCAATCAACCTGTTAGATACTAGTAATCATTTGACCTCATAAAATTAATAGTTTTGATATTAAGTCCTTGTTGGATCGATATTTTTATACTACTTGAACGATACGTGCGCTTGCGTTATACGTGTGTCTTTACGCCGGTCAAGTTTTTGGCGCCGTTGCCGGGGACTTATTTATCTTTTACATTAGTTTAGGGGTTAGATACATTTACTTGTATCTAATTTCTTTTTACTTATTGTTTTTGTTTTCTTGTGTTTCAGGTTTTCATAAACTTCATGAGACGAACCAGAAGTTTTGAACTACGATCGCTTGACCCAGAAATTGAAAGAACCATCAGACAGTTGAGAAGGGAAAGGCGAGAAGGCCAAGAAGCTTTAGTCAACATGGAACCTGAACCTTTGGAGGTTGCACCACCAATTCCCATTCGAGACAGAACCATTCCGGTGGTTGACAGACTCATTTCTTACATTGTACTCCCTCCCTTACCAGCAAATGCGGGTGACATCAAAAAATGCATTCAGATGATTCAGCAGTCAGTTCAGTTCGGGGGAATGCAACTGAAGATCCTAATGCCCACATCAGCAACTTCCTGGAAGTTTGCGGCACTTTCAATTACAACAGAGAAGCAGAAGAAGCAATGAGATTGCGAGTATTTCCATACTCATTGAAGGATAGAGCTAAAGCTTGGTTACATTCACTACCAGCAGGTTCTATCACAACTTGGAACACTTTAGCCACCAAATTTCTTGCAAAGTACTTTCCACCAGCCAGAATCGGAAAACTGAGGAATGACATCACATCCTTTGTACAACAAGATTCAGAATCCCTCTACGAAGCTTGTGAAAGGTACAAAGATTTACTCCGGAAATGTCCTCACCATGAGATTCCAAAATGGCTTCAAGTCCAAACATTATATAATGGACTTTCTGGAATAATGAGAACCACAATCGATGCTGCTGCTGGAGGAGCTTTAATGGCAAAAGGAGAAGATCAAGCCTGGGAACTAATCGAAGAAATGGCCAACAACAATTCCTTGTGGCCAACAGAAAGGAGCATGATCCAAAGAATTGCAGGAATTTATGAAAGTGGAGCCAATACAGTAGTCGACACCAAGCTAGATCAGATATGCAAATTCATGGAACTCTTACCACTGGATCTACAAGTTCACCATTTGGAGGAGCACCTGAGTCAGAATCTTTCAACCAACTAAAGAAACGATGAATTATGTCAATAATTTCGACAGACAGGGGAACAATCCATATTCCAACACCTACAACCCAGGGTGGAGGAATCATCCCAATTTCGCATGGAGCAACAATTCAGGGTAAATGAACAATCCACCACCCGGATTCCAACAACAGAACAAAGGCCAGGAACAAACAAATGAACCAGGAATAACAGAAGTGTTGACCCACTTGAAAAAGATAGAAGAAAAACACGACTCTCAAGCAGCAAGATATGATGCTATGTTTCAATCCCAAGCAGCATTAATTCAAAGTCAATCAGCTTCTATTAAAGCACTGGAGAATCAATGCTCAGAGTTACAGACTGCCAGGTACCCTTCCTAGCAACACAGAGCCAAATCCAAGGAACATGGGGAAGGAGCAATGTCATGCCATCATGTTAAAAAGCGGAACTGAAATCAACAAAGATGTTGGAATCAAGGCACCAACAATTGAAGATTTTCCAAAAGAAACAAAGCAACAGATTGAGGAAAAAGAAGCAAAGGAAAAAGAACAGATCACTCCACCTCCACCTTTTCCTCAACGTCTTCAGAAGAATAAACTGGACAAGTAGTTTGCTCGATTCTTGGAGGTGTTCAAAAAGCTCCATATCAACATTCCATTTGCAGAAGCGTTGGAACAAATGGCCAGCTATGCCAAATTCATGAAAGACATTCTTTCATGAAAGCGGAGATTGGGAGATTATGAGACAATAGCATTATCAGAAGAATGCAGTGCCATCATTCAGAGAAAACTTCCTCCAAAGTTGAAAGATCCTGGCAGTTTCACTGTTCCTTGCACCATAGGAGAACATGACTTCGGTAAGGCTCTGTGTGATTTAGGTGCTAGTGTTAACTTGATGCCTTTTTCTATTTTCAGGAAACTGCAGATTGGAGAAACAATGCCAACTTCAGTCTCACTGCAACTTGCTGATAGAACGCTCGTATTTCCAAGAGGTGTAGTTGAAGATGTGCTGGTCAAGGTTGACAAATTCATTTTCCCAATAGATTTTATTGTCCTTGATATGGAGGAAGACGCAGACGTGCCAATCATCCTCGGGAGACCATTCTTGGCTACAGGTCGAACCATTATTGATGTACAAAAATGAGAACTAACCATGAGGGTACATGACCAAGAAGTAACATTCAATGTTTTCAAGGCCATGAATTTCCCAGATGATGAAAAGAAGGAGGAATGTTTCAAACTCGATGTGATACATAGTACCATTCAGAACTCTGATGAAAGACAAAGTTCTACTGACAAACTTAAAACATATCAAATGCCTGTAAAGCCTAAAGATAAATCATCTTTTGTACTGAAGGAGCCAATTCTTGCACTACAAGCAACAGAAGAGAAAAAGTTCCACCAGCTCAACGAATTGGAGGAATTTCACAATCAGCCTTTTGATGATGCCAAATTGTACAAAGAAAAAGGGCAAGAAGAGACATGATGAAAAGTTAGTGCGCATACAACTGGAACCATGTCGGAAGGTACTGTTAAACAAATCAAGGGTGAAATTCTTCCCATGGAAGCCAAAATCACGGTGGTCAGGTCCATTTGTGATCACCAAAGTTTTACCAAATAGAGCCGTTGAGATACATGATCCTGACGCTAACAAAACTTTCAAGGTTAAAAACAAGCGTGTCAAGCACTACTGGGGAGAATCATTTGGGCGACAAAAAGAAAGTGTTACACTTTCATATCCAGCTTAACGTTCGAGAAGCCAAGTCTGGCTGATGACTTTAAACTTAGCGCTCGCAGGGAGGCACCCATGCAATTTGTGTATATATTGTGATTTGGTGTGATTTAATTTTGTGTGTTTAGTTTTTGCAGACTAAGTCATTTCAAGATGGAAGAAGCTCTCGCAAATCTTTACAAGCAATTTCCTTCTCTCCCTCAAAAATCTCTGATGAAAGTCTACAAAGCTCGCTTGGAACGGATGAGGTTACTGACAATCCATGGTGTTCCTAATGATATTCGTTGGGTAATTGAAGCACGGGTCCGATTGGCAGGTGAGTCTTCTGACTCTTTTATTTCACATCTGCCTGGTTTTGGAAGAAGCACCTATACAAAGAAACGTAGAGCTAAGCAAATGGGTGTTTGTTACAAATGTGCACGATGGAATTGCAATACTCGTTGTCGTTCTTTAGGAATGGTGTCTGATAATCGCGAAGACAAAATTAAATTCATTAGGGATGGCTTGAGTAAGGAGTCTTTAGATGATATATCTTCAACTCTTGAGACGCATCCCAGTGGATATGTTCACATAGCCTTTCGCAAATTACATACACAATTTCAAAAAGAAAGACAATTGTTAAGTCTTGGGAATCTGACTCAAAAAGACCCTGTTTGCCAATTTATAAGAAAATTGGATGGGAAGCTTGTCCCTGACGCATAGACGTCAACCAAGCCGCTACTTTTCTTGTAAATATTATATCTCTTTGTCTTTTCCTAATAATTGTAATTTGTTTTGTTATTTTCTTTTATTTTCTCTAACAAGATCCAGACCTTTTTGACTATCACGATTTGTTCAACTAATAATTGTCATTTGGCAGGTACTAGTGCTATTATTTTACTCACCCTTTTCAGGTATTATAAATTCAACTCATCATTGCACTTTTGAAGACATCCAGAGTAAAACATGGAAGCCACTTCAAGAAGACGAGTTGAAAACATCTGTGTGTTTTGCGGTAGTAGTGTTGGTACTAAACCACAATACGTAGAAGCAACACATGAATTGGGTCGAGTCTTAGCTGCAAGGAATATGCACTTAATATATGGCAGAGGCAATCTCAGACTTATGGGGATCGTTTCAAAGGATGTACAGGAAGGAGACAATCATGTTTTGGGAATCATCCCAAAACCCTTGGCATATGCAAATCTTATTGGATCATCAAATGGAGATCAACTGATCGTGCTAGGTATGTCTGAACGACTGGTAGAAATAATTAACTGTGCTGATGCTTTTATTGCTTTGCCAGGTGGCTTGGGTACATTGGAGGAAATTTTTATAGTACTATCTTGGGCGAACCTGAACACACACCAGAAACCAATTGGACTGCTCAACGTTTTGATGTGTTTTAGTTTATTTTGCAGATAAAATAATATCGGGTCTCAATGAAATCATTTAGGATGAAATATGGGTCAAATAAGGTCAATTATTGGACTTGATATATTAATTTTGGAGATTGGAAACTTGAAATGGCGTTTTGAAGAAGTGCAGTTTTGGGAATTCCAGTTTTGCGCATCTGTCGTATTTTGGGCATAACATTTTACTCAGATATCGGATTGAGCTGATTCAGGTGCCAGATTAAATAAGACTCAAATATCTACAACTTTAAAAGAGAAAATAGTTTCGAATTCTGAAGAGTTCATGACCGAAATTGATGAACCATCCAGAAGTGTGTGATGTGTAATTATTAAAGTCATTATCAATCATTTTCAAAGCAAAATATAATTAATAAATAATTAATAAAAATTATCAAATCAACACCAAACAAGATAAGCAATTATTGGCGCAATTATGGATTTGGTGGAGTAATTAGTGGAGAAATTAATAATGGATTTGGTGGAGAATTTGATGGATGATTTGATATAGGCAAAATTTTGCCTATAAATACCAAGCCATTTCATTTGTAAAATTCATACTTTCTTCTTTGAAATTCCTAATGAGTAAATAAGAAGATTGTATCTTGTTTGTTTATTTACAACTTCCAGTAATTAATTTCCGCTTTCACACTTTATTTTCTTTACTTTTCAGTTTTTACTTTCCGCAATTTACTTTTACGCACAAACCTTTTCTTTCTTTACTTTTGCAGTTTTTATTTTTCAAGCAATGAGGAGGTAACTCCCCTTTGCTGGGGTAAAAGGTAAAGCTTTTATTATTGCTATCTAGATTAATCACCCTAAAATATAAAATATAAACTATTTAAAATCTGACTTAATGAGGATACCGTTATATTGGCCGGTTGGAAATTAATTATAAATTGGTTTTAACCTGACTAAGTATGGATACCGCCTGGTTGGTCGGTTGATAATTAATTATTAATTTGACTTAATCAGGATACCGCCTATATGGCTGGTTGGTAATTATCACGCAAAGTTAATATATTATATTAAGGGAGATATCTAAAATAGTAGTAATAAAAGTTGATCCTCTAACCCCAGCATTTTCTTTTATTGTACTTTTACTTTATTTAATTTCAGTAATTTACTTTTCAGCAATTTACTTTCAGTAATTTACTTTTATTTTTTTTTACTTTTTACTTTTTACTTTTTACTTTTACTTTTTACTTTTTTTTTACTTTTCAGCAATTTACTTTTCAGTATTTAATTTTCAGAATTTACTTTATGTCTTTTATTTTATTTAAATTTTTACTACCCGTAAATATGTGTCGTAACTAAGCCAGTTATCTGGGGTTGTGATGAAATCCAATATCACCGGTTTATAAGGGGTTAAATTATAGTTTGGGTAATATAAAGGTTTATTTATTGAGTCTTAATCTTAATGCTTTTTATTAACTGGCCATTAATAAAATTGAACTGGTAAACTTAAAATGAACTAGACATAGGGATTTTAAGTTTAAGACCTTAGACTCAATAGCCCACGATCTTCCTTGAGGATAGATAACCCTTTAATAGATTTCCTTACAGGATATGAATATACCTGTCGGGCGGGGGTAGCCATAATTGGAACTTAAACTTAATGAATCCAGATAATTTGGTTGACATAGACATATGGTTCAATTGGGTTAAACTGGGTATTTGTGTCTGACCATCGACAGAGGCTTACACATAATTTAGTGTTCCAGGTTAATAAATCAATATATTACCCAACTTTAAGATAACCACTTCATCTTTAAAATGATATTGGAAGAAATCACAATCCTAGATAGTTTTTAATATTGAATTTTCTTAAAACCTATTTTCGACAATTTTATTTACTTGCTTTTAAATTTAGAATCGTCACCATTTCAAATCAATCAATCAACCTGTTAGATATTAGTAATCATTTGACCTCATAAAATTAATAGTTTTGATATTAAGTCCTCGTGGGATCGATATTTTTATACTACTTGAACGATACGTGCGCTTGCGTTATACGTGTGTGTTTACGCCGGTCAGTCGCTAGTTACAATGACTCCAACGGGCAGAAGAGAGACCTCACATCAAGGGGCCTATAAAAGAGAAGAGCCAAGACATAAAAGGGGATCGAAGATCACACAGCATTACCCCATGTCATCAGAGAAATCATAATACCCTGCCCTCACGGCGACAAAACAAAGATTGAGGTATCCTAAGACCTTAATCCTTTCACTTTCGACCTATTCATACTTTACTGACTTGAGCGTCGGAGTGCCTACGGCTTCCACCACACCGGTGGACAGTAACCTTCTCGTTTATTCTACTAATATTTTTGAAGGTTCGTTTGTGCCCCTCAATTTATTCTCGATTGTGGACCTCGACCGAAATCAGCGTCCACAAAAGTAAAACTGTAAAAGAACATTGGTTTAAAGAAGTTATGGGATATTACAGAAATAATAAGGGGTTAAGTGGTATATATTAGATTCAGAAAGGGGTAAGGTGGTAATCGCCCCAATATCACAACATTTATGTATAAAGTTTCATCTTCAAACTGGATTCAAAATAAATTCTCAAATTCCCATTACCAAAAACTAATCACAAGACAACAACGGTTGTGACATGGAATATGAAATACAAATGCAAAGATGTCAATTTGTTAAATTAATTCTTGTTTCCCTTTACAGTTAGAATATCCTTTACAGTTTGATACAACTAAATTCATTTCTTCCATAGATGAGGAGAAAAAAAAAAGAACTAAAAACAAAATGCTAAAACAACCATAAACGGCCTAGTCACTTCTGACAGTAAAACAAAGGGCAAACAAAGGTAATCATAAGAGCCACTTGATGGCATTTTGCACTGAGACTATCGAGCTTAGAGGTGACAGATGATCTATTGATTAGATTTGAGTTAGGTTCTCCAGCAAGTTCAGTCTCAAGCTTATCAAAATGAAAAGCAGCAAACAGAGCTTTCTAAATAAGTCATATCGGTGTGGGAAAAACTCCTAAATCATAAGCTACACTGGAGTAACAAAGTAAGTGGTTGCTTAAGCTACAACGAAGAAAGCCGATGTTGGTAGTTTAGAATTCTAGGCCGGAAAGGAAAGCTGATTGAATAGTCAGACATGCGCCTTTATCCATTGAAGTGTAAATAGGTAGTATCGCTCACACATTCCAGGCTAAGGAAACCAAACTAAGTGGAATGCTACCTCCAAAGCATTTTATGGAACAATCAGCATCATTTCCCAAACGGAGGACGAGACTACCACCCAACATTCCACCCATCAGAGGTGTTTTCCAGCCCCAGAAAGGAGTATTTTACACCAGGAACAAGTGGTGATGTGGGAGACCTACTCGGTTTGTTTGACCGAGGGGAGGGAGGAGTTGTGGTTGAGATATATCAGCTATGCTTGAACCTTCACTACCATTCACAGGTAAATTTTGTATCATATCCTCTCTGTCTGGTCTCTCACAAAATTTCATTGTATGCATATTTTCAAAAACATCATTCTCGGTCTCTCTCGGATATCATTCACACATCCATTTTCAAAATCAATAAAACACAAGCTAAAGAAATCTAATTCCAAAAGCAATACAAGAATAATAGTGCAATGATGGATTTCACCATCAAAGAAACAGATGAATAAGTAAAAAAATGAGAGTGAAGATTCATATTGAAGATAAATAAATTGCAATGCTTTAAAACACAAAATCTCTTCGTTGATCCAAAATCTGAATCAGGGACCGATTTATAAATTTCTAAAATTTCTGGGGCTAAAATCTTTCTTTCAAATACTTCAGGGGACTCAATGAAATTTATCAGGTACGCTGATGTGTCTGACACGTGATTGCTGATGTGATAAAGTGGGACCGAAATACTGACGTGACTGATGATGTGGCTAACACATGTCAGTTGACATGGCTGACATATGGGCGGATGACGTGACTGCTGACTGGACTTGAAATGATGATGTGTCTGTTAATGTGGCGACACGTGGCGGATGACGTTGCTGCTGATTGGACGCTAACATGTCTATGATGTGTCATTAATGTGGTCGTCTTCAACCTGTAGCTGACGCATGACGGCGTATGTGCGCATGTGAGCGCGTAGGATGTAACTTTAATTTTTACTTAAATTTAATTGTTGATCTCCAATAGCATGTTATTTCTCCAGGGAAGTAGTTGTTTTTATCCTTGTTGTACTATAAAAGAATACTTTTTGTTTTCATAAAATAGTGGTATTACGGTTAAACTGAAGTTTTCAATATCATCCTTGAGTTCGGGTTCCTTCATCAAATTTCTTTGGGCCCTTGAGCTTTTATCATCCATTTTTAACTAAATACAATACCTATTTTTATCCTTGTTCGATATTTGAATGTTTATCAGAGTAAAAAACCACTATCAATAGTTTTCATTAAATGGTATTATGTTCAAAGTATGCATGTGA
>SKCR01048624.1:0-40169 GCA_019454045.1 Zanthoxylum bungeanum
ATTATCATGATTAATTTCATGTCCAACTTGAGGGGAACTCAAAAGGTCACACACATAAAGTCGAAATCAATGGTTAACAGTGCACAGTATAAATTTGAAGGTTCCTTTAACTTCGTTGCTAGACATTCTCTGAGGACATTGTATATATAGCTATTATTTTCGTCTATTTCTTTCTTTTCTTTTGACTTTTTGCTTTTGTGTGCATTAGATTGACGTTTGTGGGTATCGTCACTGTAAGCCCTCACGAGACTATAACTCGTCCACTAGGGACACCTAGGGGTTTAAAGGCTTGTTGCATACACTAAATGCAATCGTGATCCATACGAAAGTAGCTTAGTTTAATTTAGTTTCAGTTGTTTATTTTATTTTATTTTGTTGTTTTGCTCGAGGACTAGCAAAATGTTAGGTTTGAGGGTGTGATGAGCGGAAAATATATCACTATTTCTCGCCCCTTTAACCTAATATTTTTATATGTTTCTCGGGTTTTATGAATGTTTTTATGTGTTTCATGTTATTTTGCAGATAAATAAAGTTTTGAGAATCACTGGAATCAATCGGGGCCAAAACGGACAAAAAAGGCAAAATCGTCATTTCGACGTCGTGACGCGCAACACCTAAGCGTCGCGACCGTTAAAGTGCGCCGTACACGTGGCAACATCAAAGAAAACCTGCTATCATATGCACTTGCTAATATGCGTCTGCCACGTGTCAACATCACAACAATCTTGCTATCATGCGCCGAACACATGTCATCATCCCATGCTGCCGACACTACACGTCATTGCTTACGTCAGCGTCGTGACGCTCACAACCTCATGCGTCGCGACGCCGAGCAAATAATTTAGCTGCTGACGAAAACACGTACACGTGTCAGCATCTCAAGAAGCCGCAGACAGGTGGCACGAATCAATGGCGCGTCGTGACGCGCAATGTTGCACGTGTCGCGACGCGTAGGCTGAAATTTGCCTATAAATTCAACTTGATTTCATTCAAATTTTCTTATGTTCCTTAAGGTTATAATAAGGATCTAAGGACTGTATCTTGTTTGTTTAATTTTTGTAATTTAAATTATACATTTTTATTTTTAGTAAAAGTAGTAGTTTATTTTATTTACATTTCTTTTATGTTTAGTAGTTAAATTTCCGCTGGGGAAAATGTGAAGCTTTTATTATTAAAATTTAGATTAATGGTGAAGCTTTTATTATTAAAAATTAGATTAATCTCCTTTAATTATAATATATAAATTATCTTAAACCCGACTTAATTGGATACCGTCTTTATGGTCGGTTGGACTTAATTAAATTATTTTAACCTGACTAAATTGGATACCACCTTTATGGTTGGTTGGTAATATCATGTTAAATTTATATATTATAATAAATGAGATTTCTAAATTAGAAATAGTAAAGGTAGCTTAATCTCACTTAATTTATAATATATAAATTATAATTTAATAATATGGATTAAAGTTGATACCGCTTTAATGGCTGGTTTTTATTATGTAACATAATGTGACACCGCCTATAAGGTTGGTCTTTAGGTGACAGATGATTACCGCCTATATGGCTGGTTTATGGATAAATAATAACACCGCTTTATGGATGATTTAATTTAATTGAGTAACACTGACAATTTTATATTATAATAAAGTGAAATTTCTAAAAGTGGATCCCATAACCCCAATAATTTATTTTTATTCTACGGAAGTGATGAAACACAATATTAACAAGCTTAATAATTGATTTAATTATATTATGGGTAATTCTTTAGTTTGTTTATTGGATCTTAAACTTAATGCTTCTTGTTGCCTGATCACCAATAAGATTGATGTGGTAAACTTCAAATGAACTTGGAAAATAGATTTTAGGTTTCAGCCTTAGATTCAATAACTCACGATCTCCCTTAAGGATAAATAATCTTTAAAAGATTTCTTTCCATGATAGACATATACCTGTCGGGTGAGGGTAGCCATAATTGGAACTTGAATTTAATGAATTGAGGTAACTTGGTTAACACAGATGTATGATTAATTGGGTTATACTGGGTGTTTGCATCTGATCATCGAAAGAGACTTTTGCATATCTTCGTGTTCCAGGTTAACAAACTAATTTACTACACATATATAAAAGAATAAATTCATCATTAAAATAATATTGTGTGGAATCAACCCTAGATGTTTGTGTCTTTTGTTTATTTTACTTAATATTTTCTTTTGTGTTTTTATTTATTTAGCAAATCATCATTCAACCAACCAATCAAGCAATCAATTTTTTCTCCCTTTAATTAGATACATGTAATAAATAGAGTCAATAATTAATAACATCAATAGAAATTAAGTACTCGTGGGATCGATATTTTATATTACTTGAGCGATACGTGCGCTTGCGTAACGTATGTGATTTCACCGATCATCCACACAAAAGATGGACAGGACCTAGCTTAGCATACATGAACTCCCCATTTATGAAATATCTAGCTTTCATAACCCTGGCCACGAGAATTGGGTTCTTGTATTATATAGTTTGTAATTATGTTTCACATAATTATTTATCTGTGATCTTTTGTTTATATTTCATTCAATTCATCGGTATTGTATTACAACTTAATTGAGAAACTATCCTTACACAATATTTTTGGTCCCTGTTTATGGAAACGTGTTCCTAAGAAGCTGTAGTGTTCAATTTATTGTATTGCTGTTGGAAACACAGCATTGCCATGATACGAGTACGACCAGACATTGGACTAGCATTGGAATTAGGCTATTTGAAATTGATGCATCTGTTTAAGAAATGAATTAACTTGGTCTGGGTTTGACGCTAACTTGATTTATTCAAGGATCATCTAGGTTCATACCAACCTTACCACTCTCGTTATGGGACAAGATAGTTTGTTTTAATACGTATTTTATATTAGGGATAATGAGTTACTTGCTTAGTCTCTCTCATCCATTTGCATTGTTCAAATGTATTCAAATGTATTTAGCTGTAATTAGTAGATAAGGATTAGTAGATAAAGATTCAGTTGTAACCACCCTAGTTTGTAGGCTCTTCCATCACTCTTGGTTTTGTATTTATATGGTTGTTTATTCAATAAGAATACAAGATTTGCAGTCTATTATGGTATCAGAGCCTTTGGTGATCAATTTGAGTTGGTTTTTGACTTGTGTGATGCAGCCACGAGAAGGCTTGGCGTAGGTGGTGGCCAGGATAGTCCATGCTTCACGGGATGTCTTGGCTTGGGCAAGAAATGGTATGATGGTGTGGGAGACGGAACCAATGATTGCATTCAAGATCAATTGGTCATGACGGATCCAGAGGGTGTGAGCAGGGTTGGATCTGGTTGTATCATTTAGTGTGAGAGTGGCGGGGGGACATGGCTTGGTGGAGGTGAGTTTTAGAGGGGTTTGTGCAGCAACATTAATGCTGATAAGAGTGTTGTGAGAGTCATTTGTGTTAAGAATGGAGGGGGAATACGTAGCCATGATTTGGGAGTAAAAGAAGAGGAATTGGAGAGAGGAGTGGAATGATGTTACCTCTAATTTTTCTCTGATACCAAAGGCTCTGATTGTGTCACCACATTTCTGCAAACCATCAAGGCAAAAGTAGATGAGCTAGCCATTCTTGGGGCACCCCTAGATGCAGAAGATCTCACCGACAAGATCCTTGATGGTCTTGGTGATGACTATAAAGAACTCAAACATGCCATCCAAACCAGAGACATACCTATAACCTTTGAGGAACTGCATGAAAAACTGCTCAATTTTGAAGCTTCTATGATCATCTCCAAACCAAACCCCTTTCAATTTCCTATAACTGCCAACCCAACGAGCAGGAACCCATCACCTTGGCGCTCCCCTGCCCCATCAGGAACCAACACTCGTCCATGGCGCCCCTCCAACAGCCACCAAAACACGTCCCCTCCTACCCAAACCAGCGGCCAACCCACACCTCAAGGTAATCGCCCATCTCGTCCATACTTGGGTTATTGCCAAATTTGCAGGATCCAAGGACATACAGCAAAAAGATGCCCCTCCTTTCGGCTAGTCCCAGTCAACACATCCAACACTTCTTCTCCTACTTCTACCAATCACTCTGCCACCCCATGGCAACCAAGGGCCCATTATGCATCCAACAACCCCAGCCACACATCTTGGCTCCTGGACAGTGGAGCGTCTCACCATGTTACAGCTGACCTACAAAATCTCTCTATGCATGCTCCATACAATGGCTCCGATGACATTATGATCGGTGATGGCTCGGGTCTTTCCATTACTCATACCGGTTCTTCCTCTATTCACTCAACTCATAAAACTTTTAAATTAGACAATGTCCTTTGTGTTCCAGCTATGAAAAAGAATCTCATTTCCATTTCTCAGTTTTGCACTTCAAATAATGTCTCCATTGAATTCTTACCAACTGCTTTTCTTGTAAAGGACATCCGCACGAGGGCAACACTTCTGAAGGGCAACACTAAAGATGGCGTTTATGAGTGGCCAGTATCTCCACCCTTGCTTGCTTTTTCCAGCATCAAAACAACTTTATCTGAGTGGCATCAAAGATTAGGACACCCAGCTTTCCATATTCTGAAACATATTGTTTCCAAAAATAAACTTGATTATTCTTCATCTTTTTCCAACAACTTTTCCTGTAATGCTTGTTTGAGTAATAAAAGCCACAAATTGTCATTCTCCCAGTCGACAATTATCTCTTCTCAACCTCTTGACACTATCTTCTCTGATGTTTGGACATCCCCAATTATATCAACTAATGGATTCAAATATTATATCATCTTTGTGGATCACTTCACCCGATACATTTGGTTCTACCCTCTTAAACAAAAATCAGAGGTCAAGGATACTTTTATTAAATTCAAAGCCATTGTTGAAAAACACTTTGATAAACCCATCAAAACACTCTATTCCGACAACGGTGGTGAATACATTGCCCTAGCCAATTTTCTTTCAACAAATGGTATCTCTCATCTCACTACCCCACCTCATACCCCTGAACACAATGGATTCTCCGAACGTCGCCATCTTCATATTGTAGAAACTGGTCTAGCATTACTCTCTCATGCATCTCTTCCTTTAAGTTATTAGACTTATGCCTTTGCCACATCAGTTTATCTTATAAATCGTATGCCAACATCCACCTTGAACCTCTATTCTCCTTATGAAAAACTTTTCACAATAACTCCCAATTACTCAAAACTTAAAATTTTTGGTTGCTTATGCTATCCGTGGCTGAGACCATATACTACTCACAAACTAGAAACCCGATCCAAACCATGTGTCTTCCTTGGCTACTCTTTAACTCAAAGTGCCTATTACTGCCTTGATCCATCCACTTCCAAATTATATATCTCTCGGCATGTCCGATTTGTTGAAACTGTCTTTCCCTTCACTCAGCTCTCTGCTCCTGTCTCTTGTTCTCAATTACACTCCATTGCTACTTGGTTTCCATCACCACTTCAAGTTCCCACCTTGCCTGTGTTACCACCACTCAACTCGTCATCTGCAGTGGATGCCCATCAGCAATCCCCACGTGACCCTTCATTTTCTTTAGACCAGGCCACAACATTATCTCCACCACAAACCTGTGAACCTTCAAACACCAGCAACTCTCCATAAAAAGCACCATATATCAGCCCACCCGCGCCTCAGCCACAACCCACCCACACCATGACCACTAGAGCCAAAAACAATATTCGCAAACCTATCACCAAAATGAATCTTCACACTCAATTAACCACAGGTGATGATCATGAACCAACAACCTTAACCCAAGCTCTCAAAAACCAAAAATGGCGTCAGGCCATGTCTCAAGAATATGATGCCTTAGTGAGAAACGACACTTGGGCTCTAGTTCCACAGGATAGTAGTCAAAATTTGGTTGGCTGTAAGTGGGTGTTTCGAACTAAACGAAAATCTGATGGCTCTGTTGACAGGTTCAAGGCCCGATTGGTTGCCAAAGGATTCCACCAACGTCCTGGAATAGACTACCACGACACTTTCAGTCCAGTTATAAAGCCAACTACTGTCCGAATCGTTCTAAGTATTGCAGTCAGTCGTGGATGGTCCTTAAGACAACTTGATGTCAACAATGCCTTCCTTCAAGGTCATCTTTCCGAGAATGTATACATGGCACAACCACCAGGATTTATTGATAAAGACCATCCCTCCTATGTCTGCAAACTCAACAAAGCAATTATGGCCTAAAACAAGCCCCTCGGGCGTGGTATCAAGAACTCCGAACCTTCCTTCTCCAGTCTGGTTTTCAGAATTCCTATATTGATACATCCCTCTTTGTCTTTCGTGCTAATGGCCAAACCATGTATCTTCTCATTTATGTTGATGATTTAATTCTCACAGGAGACAATGATACCATGGTTAATAGCTTCATTTCCACTATTGCTCAACGATTTTCCATCAAAGATCTTGGCTTTCTCACTTACTTTCTCGGTGTGGAAGTTATCCCAAACATCAATGGCTTGTTGCTCTCTCAAAGGAGATATATCATGGATCTTCTCACTCAAACCAACATGCAAGATGCGAAGTCTATACTCACTCCCATACCAACAAGCCCCACGCTCACACTCACCTCAGGTTCTTCTCTTTCTGATCCCACCGAATATCGTCAGGTTGTGGGGAGTCTTCAATATCTGCTCATAACCAGACCAGACATTGCCTTCGCTGTCAACAAATTGTCTCAATTTATGCACTGTCCCACAACCGAACATTGGTCATTTGTCAAACGACTTCTGCGTTATCTTGTAGGTACTATTGATGATGGTCTGCAACTTCACAGAGACTCTAATCTCAGTCTCCATGCATTCTCCGACTCTTCGCTAACATTACACGCCTTCTCTGACGCTGACTGGGCAGGAGACAAAGACATCTTTTGTTCCACCAGTGCTTATGTTGTTTATCTGGGTAAAAACCCTATCTCTTGGAGCTCTAAAAAGCAGCGAACAGTCACATGCTCCTCCACTGAGGCAGAGTACCGTTCGGTTGCAAATGCAGCTGTTGAAGTTAAATTCATTTGTTTCGCTTCCCAACTGCACTGTCATTTATTGTGATAATATCGGGGCAACTCAACTCTGTTCAAATCCCATTTTTCATTCCCGCATGAAGCATGTTGCCATAGATTTTCATTTTATCAGGGATCGAGTTCAGAATGTCGCTCTCCGAATAGCTCATGTCTCTTCTGAAGATCAACTAGCAGATGCTCTTACCAAGCCACTTCCCCGTCAACGTTTTCTTCAACTTAAGAACAAGATTGGACTTCTCTCTCGAGCTCCATCTTGAGGGGGCATATTAGGGATAAGAAGTTAATTGACTTAGTCTTTCTCATCCATTTGTATTATTCAAATATATTCAAATGTATTTACTTGTAATTAGTAGATAAGGATTCAGTTGTAACCATCCTAATTTGTAGGCACTTCCATCACTCTTGATTTTGTATTTATATGGTTGTTTATTCAATAAGAATACAAGCTTTGCAGTCTATTATTACACCAAATTTTATTTATTCGGCCCTCTGTTGTTTCCTTTTGTATATCTTTGTTTAATTATGTATTTGTTGACAAATAAAATCCCCACAGGACGAAATCGTCCTAAGATGAAAGAGAGCGCGAAAGGAAGAAGGATGACGAAGCGAATAGCGACAAAGGACTTAGGACGATCGAGCGAGTAGTCAGGACGAAGACGTGTGATGCGGTTATCCCCACGATCACAACGGTTGGGCGGATCTCCCTCCACAATCAGGCAGTTGGGGTACGTGGCTCAGCAGTTACCAGCACGCCTCAAGAATCGTCGGGAAATATTGGAACTGCCCTGAGCAGTTAATGAGCAACACTATAAAATTCGCTTACACCAGGAGAAGAAAGACAGAGAAAAAAATGAAGACTCATTCGAGCATATGTTATCTTTTTATTTCTTAGCTTATACCCTAGGACTGTAACTTGTGTGCTTGTGCCCCTTGGAGGCTTATTCACTCGATTCAATACACCCCTTGCTGGGACTTTGTCTCAGGAGGTTTGAACCTTACACGTTTTTTTCCCCTGCATGCGTAAAACCCGCGCAAACAGTTTTTGGCGACCACAGTAGGAGGCTTGGTGTAACAAAGTGGAGATGCCTCCGAAAAGAAACACTCAGACTGGCTCAACCGCGGAGGAAGGTGGACTGGAGCAAACCAACCAGCCCAGCGTTCCAGCCATAGTAGGTCAGTTTGAGGGTCTAGCAGATGCCAGCCGATACGAATCTATGAGGGAATTCAGCCCTAATGCGATGCGCGCACTGTTTGGCGAATTCACGCAGGATGTCGTCGAACAGGTCAGGCTCCAAAATGCGCACGTTATAGATAAATTTGTATCGACTAGCAATTCACATTATGAAAATATGGCCAAACACCTAAACTCAATGAATGAATTAATGGCCAAATGTGTGAACGGCGGAACAGCACTGCCGTGGACTACGCCTCTCCCTGCAACAAGCGGTCAGAGGCTGGTCCCAGTAGTCCCCCCACAAGGGGCCAATATCCCTATGGTTCTCAGGGGAGGAGCAAGCCCCGGAGGGAACCCACAGTTGGGGCCAAACATCCATCAAGGGCCAAATATGGTTCAGCATGAAATTGTGATGCCTCAGGGCGTCCAAACTTCTCAAGGACAAATCACGATTATGTCCCACTTTTGAGAGGGCCGCAACCGCCGCCCATGGCTATGCCATTTAATGGCAACGACATACTAAGGGAGCAAATGACCGAAATCCTACAAAACCAGTTCGGTCTAGGCATACGGCCAATTCGGCCAAGATATCGGAAGCCTTACCCTGATTGGGTTGATGTGGCTTATCCTTGGCCGAGAAATTACAAGATACCGGAATTTACCCTCTTTACGGGGTCTGGGGAAGTTTCCACTATGGAACACATAGGGCGCTTCACCCTTCAGTGCGGGGAAGTCAACGATTTCCACAAACTAAGGTTGTTTCATGGCTCATTGTCAGGAGTGGCCTTCTCCTGGTATGTTAGTTTACCAGCCAATTCAGTAGAAAGTTGGCAGCAGATGGAGCAATGTTCCATGCGCAATTTTATAAGGCCGAATCTGAAGTAGCCCTAGCTGATTTGGAAATTTAAGGCAATTGCCAGGGGAATGGGCCGAGACGTTTCTACAACGATTTAAAATAGCCCGAGGCCGATGTTACGTGCCTTTGCCCGAAAAGGAATTTGTAAGAATCGCCCAAGGGTGCCTGAATCTTGACCTGAAAAAGAAATTCCAGGATCGTGAGTTTTGGGACCTGCCCCAACTCACCACGAGTGTGGTGCACTATGAGCGATTATTACGAGAAGAAGAGCAGGTGAAAAATTCGAGCAAAAGGACATATTATAGAAACATTGACTATGAGATGGGCGAAGTGGACGCCGACTCGGCCGATTTATGTTTGGCCGAATTGGTGAAAGGGAAGCCTTACGTTTGTAAGACGTGGGCGGAACCCCAAACCAGTGAGGCAAATGATAAAAAAGGCAGGAAATTTGCCTTCGACATTACTAAAGTTGACGCTATATTCGACCAATTGTACAAAGACAGGCAAATCAGCTTGAGCGACAGACACACGTTGCCAACAGCCGAGCAAATCGGCAGTAAAAAATATTGTAAATGGCACAACGCATGGTCTCATGCGACTAACCAATGCCTTGTTTTTCGTAATGTCTTGCAGGATGCCATAGAGTCCGGACGAATTACGTTCGAGAAGAAAATGGCAGTAGACAGCAACCCTTTCCCAAAATCGGCGGAGTTAAATATGATTAGTCCAGACCTTACGAGTTTGAGTCGGCCAAAGATAAAGGTGGTGCTGGACGAAAGACAACACCGCCGCCGCCCGAGCGCACTGGAAATGATCAAGGAGCCTGTAGAACGAAGGGACCAGAAGAATATCTGTGTAAGGTATAAGAACAACATTGAGTGGATGAAGGAACTAGAAGACACTTGTGAGAGGCCCGTGGAGAAAGGATCATCATGGCAGCCGCGAACTTTTGCACCAAGGTTCTATGGAAAGAACTCGAACTTTGTCCAAAATGTGAGGACGTTTCGGCCAAAGATCCATCGACCCAACGTATGGCATTCATACCGAGAGCCACGCCCAGGGCAACGGGTACACTCAAGGGCGGACGAAAATTATCCTCCCGTAGACGAAATGACCAGGACACAGCTGAGGAGGCACCAAAGGAATTACGGCCGCATGATGCGTCGACAGAATGACGCAAAGGCCACCACTAGCCGCAGCCCTCATGCCATAGAAAAATCGAAAGACAGCAAGAAAGCACATGATGAGAAAAAAGGGAAAGTAACCAGTTGCGATGAGCACGCTAAGCTTAGTAAAAGAAAGCGGGACGAGACCGATGATGAGGAACCTCCCATCGTCATTCAATTCGGCAGCATGCCACCAGTCGTGGCGAATCACTACTTATTGCCCAGAGAATTCTGGAGAAATGATGACGGGGAAGCTGGGCCGAGCGAAGACGTTTACGAAGGAAATGAGGCCGAATTCGCCTCGCTCTCGATAACAGACAGGGGTACGGCAGATCGGGAAGTCAGGATGAGGAGATGACGGATATAGAGAAGAAATCGACGTCCGAACCGAAGCTAGAAAGAGAAAAATATCACAGAATCGGCTTCTTAAAGAACTATATGAAGCCGGTAGCCGTCGGAACACTGGGAGAAGACCTGGGGCAATATCTATTCCTTGTTCTGTATAGAACGCCCAAGGTGAAGCGGGTTATCACCAAAGCCGAGAAGGGAAGATTGACCATCAATCACGTCTCGCAGGAGGCACCCCCAACACGGCCACCTTCCAGATGGGACACAAGAGAAGAATCGCCCCAACTCAACAGCGAAGGTGATCAAGCTATGGAGATTGGGATGTCAGGGAAAGTGATTTTTCCAAAACCACCAGCTCAGATGACGAAGCATCTAAGGCCATTGTACGTGAAGGCAAAGGCCAATGGCATCCCCGTGTCTAAAGTACTGATTGATAACGGAGCAGCCATCAATGCGATTCCAGTTAGGATGCTGGGGCGTTTGGCTAAGTCCGAGGAAGATCTCCTCCCCACAGAGGTAGTCCTCACTAGCTTTAACGGAGGAGCGACGACGGCGAAATGAGTCATACCACTAGACTTGCAGGTGGGAAGCACTACGAAGACTGTGGTGTTTTTCGTCATAGATGGGCCAACCTCTTACAACATGCTTCTGGGACGAGACTGGATACATGGTAGCCTATGCATCCCATCATCCCTTCATCAGTGTCTGGTCTTCTGGAACCAAAAGGATGAAGTGGAGATAGTACACGCCGACAACAAACCTTTCGCTGCAGACACAAACTCGGCCGAATACTTCATGTATGAGGGAAACTACGGGCCAACCAGGGTTCTAAACGAAGGGGAGAGCCCGACTATCGTAGCCCAGAATGACGAGCCATACCCTGCAGGATTGTTAAACGACCTGTTCGCACAAACAAGACCAACCACAATGGTCTTTGGAAACCCACACATGTCGGTATCAATGAAGTACGACCAAATAAAGAGCAAGCCGCCCTTGCGGCCTCTAAGGCCAATTTAATGGCCTATGTTCTGGAACGAAGGAAGGAGGACGAAACACAGGCCGCCATTTCGGCCTTAAAGGGAAAAATGTTGATGCACCAGATGGAAGATAAAGTGAAAGAATTGTGCGGAGTGGACTGTTTGATAGAAGGAAGAGACGCATTGGAGGACGAGTACGCTCTGAACGGACGACGCAAGGCAAACTTCTCGAGGGGACAAGATGCTTTAGAAGAGGTAAACTTGGGACGAGTACAATAAGCGCATAACCTATGTCAGCAAGGAATTGGGCCCCCTCGTACGCGAAAAGCTGCTCTGTTTGTTACGAGAATACATAGATTGTTTTGCATGGGACTATAATGAGATGTCTGGCCTAGATAGGACTTTGGTGGAGCATAGACTGCCAATCCTGTCAAGTCATAGGCCTCATAGGCAGCCTCCGAGAAGGTTCGCGCCTAATGTTATGCCTGATATTAAAAAAGAGGTCGAACGACTGTTAGAAGCAGAATTTATCAGAACGACCAGATATGTAGAATGGTTGTCCAACATCGTCCCAGTTAGGAAAAAGAACGGGAAGATAAGGATCTGCATAGATTTCAGGAATTGAATCTAGCAACGCCAAAAGACCAATACCCAATGCCGACGGTCGACTCCCTGGTGGATTCCACGGCAGGGTATCAGGTATACTCATTTATGGATGGGTACGCAGGTTATACCAGATTTACATTGCTGAGGACGACGTGCACAAAACGGCCTTTAGGTGCCCAGGGTCTCTAGGGTGCTACGAATGGGTGGTGATGCCGTTCGGCCTAAAAAACGCTGTGCCACATATCAACGGGCCATGAATTCAATCTTTCATGACATGATTGGCAAGTTTATGGAAGTCTATGTGGACGATATATATCTAAATCCGTAACCACGGATGAACATTTTAGCCATTTGACATCGGCCTTTGAGCGAATGAGAAAGTTCAAGCTAAAACTGAACCCTGCCAAGTGTGCTTTTGGGGTGTGCGCGGGCAACTTTTTAGGATTTCTGGTACACCAACGGGGAATCGAGATCGATACCAATAAATCTCGGGCGATTACTGAAGCTATGCCACCCCGAAACAAAAAGAGCTGCAAAGGTTTCTAGGGCAGGTTAACTTCCTAAGGCGATTTATCTCGAATTGTGCAGGAAAGACCAAAGCTTTCTCCTCTTTGTTGAAGTTAAAGGGCGAGGAAGAGTTCGTTTGGACCGAAGAGCATCAACAAGCATTTGATAGACTGAAGGCATATTTGTCACAGCCGCCGGTGATGGTGCCTCCAGTGTCAGGAAAGCCAATCAAGTTGTACATAGCGGCTGAGGAGCAATCCATAGCTGGGATGATCGCGCAAGATGACGACACAAATGTTGAAAGAGCCATTTATTACATCAGCAGACAATTGCTGACTTATGAACGTAATTATTCCCCATGGAGAAATTATGTTTGGCTTTATATTTCGCATGTACTAAACTACGTGCCTACCTTAGGCCGAACATTATATATCTGGTCACGAAAATCAATATAATAAAATACATGTTTTCTCGTCCTATCTTGCATCAAAGAGTTGGTTTCTGGTCACTGTCACTCTCAGAATTCGACATACGGCACGAACCCCAAAAGGCTGTCAAAAGTCAAGCGTTGGCCGATTTTCTGGCCGATCATCCATGCTTAAGCACAACCAGGGAAAGAGAACTGGATTTGGACGAATGCAGCCTAAAGCCATGGACGATGCATTTCGACGGATCCAGCACAGCAGAAAGGGCTGGAATAAGGATTGTCCTAGTTAGCCCATTGGGAGAACCTTTCCAAGTCTTAGCCAAATTGAACGAGTACTGCACCAATAACCAGGCAGAATATGAAGCCCTGATACTAGGGTTGGAAATGCTCCTCAACATGGGAGTAACCCATGCGTCTATCAAGGGAGACTCGCAGCTGGTAATCCAACAAGTAATAGGAACTTATAAATGCCAAAGTCCATCGGTCGTGGCATTATTGGATATGGCCAAAAAATTAGTAGAACGATTCGATTACGTTGACTTGGAATACGTTCCAAGGGCGAAGAACGAATTGGCCAATAATTTAGCCCAAGCAGCCTCCGGGTATAAACAAACCAACATAAGTGGGGTGTATAGAAGCGAAGAAGTCAAGCCAGCCCTCACAAGGCGAGCTGAAAAAACAGACGTCACGATCCTAGAAGTAGAGGACGATTGGAGAAACGAAATCAGGGCGTTCTTAACACAGCCTGAAGTAGGAAAAGACCGAAGATTGAAGCTTAAAGCCTTGAACTACGTAATGTCAGGAGACGTGCTCTATAAGAAACGACAAGACGGGCTGTTGTTGAAATGCGTAGGGCCATCAGAATCCAAAACTATCATGGCCGAAGTACACGAAGGCATCTGTGGGGCTCACCAAGCTGGAATCAAGATGAGATGGTTAATCATACGAAGCGGTTATTATTGGCCGAAGATGGGGGAATCCTGCGTCTCATACGCCAAAGGGTGCGTAGCTTGCCAGAAGCACGGTCCCATTCAAAGGGCCCCAGCAACCGAGATGACCCCAGTCATTAAGCCTTGGCCGTTTATGGGATGGGCAATAGACTTGATAGGGAAAATCTATCCCGCATCAAGTAAAAGGCACACCTTTATTGTTGTTGCCACTGATTTCTTTACCAAGTGGGTAGAAGCCATCCCAGTTGTAGAAATCTCACAAGAGCAGATAATCAAGTTCATAAAAGAACATATAATTCACCGATTTGGAATACCACAGACAATCATGGTAGACCATGGTACCTCATTAAACGGTGAAAAGGTAAAAGACTTCCTGGCCGAATATGGAGTCCGGCTAGTAAATACTACTCCCTACTACCCTCAGTCAAATGGTCAAGCAGAATCGTCGAACAAAATTCTCAAAGGGTTGATTCGTAAGATGGTGACGGACAATGCTAGACGATGGGACGAATATCTGAGTCAAGCTCTATGGGCCTACAGGACATCGCCACGCACGAGCACTTCGGTGACGCCTTTCCAGTTAGTGTATGGACAAGAAGCTGTGCTTCCTGTAGAAATGAACATTGAATCCACCAGGGTGACATTGCAGGAGAAGCTAACAAAGGAAGACTATGACGAGGCGATGATCCAGAATTTGTTGGAGTTGGACGATATCAAGTGCGACACGCTCAACCGCCTAGAAGCACAGAAGAAAAAGATAGCCAAGGAATATAACCTCAAGGTAATGGCTAAGTCTTTCAAGAAGGGCGAATTAGTATGGAAAACAATACTGCCAGTTGGCTCTAAGGACCCAGTGTATGGTAAATGGTCGCCCAATTGGGAAGGCCCATTTATAGTGAGAAGCGTGTTGCCAAATGGAGCTTATCATTTACAAGATTTAAAAGGGCGAGTACATACGAGAGCGATAAACGGAAAATACTTGAAGAAATATGTGCCCTCACTATGGGAGCACGAGAACGTCCAAGAATAACAATAAACAGTTTGCATTAATAAAGGACGAGAACGTCCTAAGATTACAAGATAGACGAAAAACGTCTTGCATTACATTATCATTGGCCCGAAAATGCCTAAAATCTCCAGGCAAGTCTTTGATGGCTGAGAGCGTTTCCCCCTCCTCAGACGCCATTCGTCTTGTATGCCCGCGCTCGCTGCATCCAAATCGGCCAAATCTTTCTCGAAGTCAATGCGAGCCAGCCCCTTATACTCCGCCACCGACCGTTCCACCTCTTTCATTTGGGCAATGACGACCCTCTTTCTCGCCTCTTTCCTCATCCGACTTTCATCAAGCTGACGTTGAAGCTCTTTCAACTGTTGCTCCAGATTCATGAAGACTGACTCTTCGGTCACCAAGTCTTCCGTAGTCTCCCTCAAAGCCTGCTGTAGCTGCCCGAGAGATTCACGGAGTTCCTCCCTTTTCACCAAGGATGAGCGAAGCCCAATTCTCCGGCTATGGACTATGCGGTGTTGGGAGAGAAGGTTTTCTATGCCGTCCTGCATCTCTTGAAGGAAAAGCCGATCGTCAATAGGTATCGGCGATGAGGGAAGAGCCAATAACCGGCTTAATTCATTGGAGCACCGGTCCAGTTGAAGAATATTCTGGGGCTGAACAGCTTGGTTGACCTCTAGCGCAGCAAAAAAGGCGTATTGATTGAGAATCTCTTGAAGATTCTCCAAGTCCGTGCTTGTGCGGGCCAAAGGCGGAGATGGCTGAAAATGGACAGAGAGCACTTGTCCAAGATGGTCCAGAAGACTCTGAACCGATTGCAGCAACAAATCGGACGGCTGCATACGAAAAGGAAGTTAGCAAAACAGACCAAGACTGCAATCCAAGAGGACAGGAAAAGGAACTCACCATCCCAGGGTCGGAGCTACAAGACTGATCCAGTTGTGCCCCAGATGTTCCAGCTGCTGATTGCATCAGTCCTTGTTCTGAGGGCAGCGGAGGCTGGGGGACAACAGTTAATTGCTGTGCGGCTTGAGGAGAGATTGGCCGAGAAGAAGAAGTTGATGGCAAGTCAAGAGAACCGGCTCGAAGAGGGGGGTGATCGTCCAGTATCGATTGGCACTTGAACCGATTGAGCAAGAGCCATGGAAGGAGCAATCACGGAGGCTGAAGACGATGGCTGCTCAGGCTCAAGAATCTCCCTTTGAGGGGAAGGGGGCAGAAGAGCCAGAGATGATGGCTGTGCTGAAGGCAACGCCAAATACGCAGAAGTACTGGGGGACATGGCCTCTGGCATCGAACGTTGAGGCATGGCAGTCGGCCGAACATCTGCAAGAGAATCAGAGTCGGATGAATCAGAAATATAAATGACTTCGTCTTCTTCGTAAATACGACGAAGGACATCGTCTTTATACAGAGACCGAGCCTCCTCTAATGACTCCAATTCGGCCAAGCTATAAAGGCCATCCACATCCCTATAACTCCCTCTAAGCCCCGAAGTGGACATCCTGCGCACTAGAGGATAAAGCTGTTTAAGGTGGCGCCACAGAGTCCCAGTCGGCCAAACAGGCTCCAGCACTTCAGTCTCATCATCCGGATCCTGCACAATCGGCACAGAGCCGTCCGAGGAGAAGTGCTCGAAGAAAGGGTGGTCACCAGGAATCTCCTCAACTCTTGGGCGAGGATGACCGGACTCGGCATAAAATTTCCTACCTTGGGGATCAACTCCACTTGCACCTCCCTCCTCTAAAAGCTGCTCCATGCCTGACCCTTCGCCCACACGTTCTTCATCAGGAGGGAATTGGACTATTGGCTCCCTCGCAGGACCCTCACTCTCGCCGCTCACGGGAGTCTCAGCCTCTGGAGCTGGCACTGTCGCACGTGCCACAGAGGGTGGATCGATTTTTAAGGCCTGTGTCAAATCATACAATACTAGCATCAGTACATCTCAAACTATTATGGAAGCAAGAGAGGGCGAATTCCAGGCTCATACCTTAGGACGACGGACCAACGGGACGTCCGAGTCCGAATTTCGACTAGGGGAAGGCTGCTTCCGTTTAACAGGCTTTGTTTTCTTTGACTTAGAAGCTTCGGCAGCCTTCTTCGACCCCGATGGCTCAGAAGGCTTGGGGGACAAAGAGAGAGAGAGTACACACCCTCGTTGAGGGTAAGGAAAAAATCGTTCACGGACCGGTGGCCAGAAACGATCAAAATAGGGGTGAACGGATGTACAAGGAGTGAAAGAAGCTATGGTGAAAGAGGCCAGAAGGGATCGAGTCTCCTCCATAGAGTCCTCGACCTCTGAAACAGAAAAGACCTTAAAGCGATCCAACGACGCAGAATACGAATGGAAAAATGAAAGAGGCCATCCTTGGACAAGGCCGAATTGGCGAGCGACAAAATTGGGCGAATATACTTCTACCCCGGCCTTACCATTGGCCCCAGTCAAGATATCATGGGTCAGTTCGCGGCTGCACAAAAATTTGCGCCATATGCGAAGGCCTGACTCATCCTTTTCAGAGAAAGGAGGATCAAGGACGAAGGACGGACTGTCCGAAGCTGAAAAAGGAAAAAAAGGAAGGGACACGGGAAAGAGTGTAGAAGTACTCGAAAGCGGCCCAAAGGGAGAAGGAAGTTTGTCGAAGCCGAGCATAGAGAACGGCACACGAATAAGGGCGGGTCGACTCAATGGTGCCGAAGATAGGGAAGTAAGCCTTCAACCACAGCTGGACGATCCATAAAGGCCCAGAAGCGATGGCTGAGGACCCAGAGCGAAGTTGTTTTTGGAGGACGGCTAATCCTCTATAAGTGGAAGCAAGGAAGAAATAGGCCAAGTCTAAACGACGGCCGTTAGCAAGGTCAGAAGAGATGAGGAGGTAACCCGCCGTGGGTTTCTGGCTTGGTGTGCAAATAATATACTTACACAGCCAATAATGAAGAAAAGCCGTGCGTTCCAACAATGAAACCGAATATGCACGAAGGAAAGAAAAATACGAGGAGAAAGAAGAATGGTCCATTTTAGGAGGTGGAAAGCGGAACAATGTGGAGGCCGATATGGTCGCTCCAAGGGGGGCTAACCCAGTTAGGGCGCCAACATCACGAAGAGTAATGGTAAAGGGCCCGACCGGAAAAACGAATACGTTGTATTCGGACGACCAGAAAAGCAGGGAGATAGGAAACAGACTACGGTCAAAGGCTGGCAGTTTTAAGGAAAGTTCGATAAGGGGAAGGAGATGGTATTCTTCTAGAAAAGACCGGGTCTCCGCATGCGACGACATACGGTTGTACCAGGCTTCGAAAGCAGTATCGGGTCTGGGCCAAGTCCGAATTGGGTGAGCATAGGAGAGAGCAGAAAGATTTAACGGCTCAGAAAAAGGAAGGCCGGAGGAAGCAGGAAATTGTTGAGCCAACGGGTTCGTTGCAATGGCATCCGCGTCGATAAAAATAGGGCCGAGGGCGCACTGCGCGAACCTTTCATCCAGGGTGTGAACGCCAAAGGTGCCCACAGACTCAGACTCCAACGCCTGTTGATAGTCAGCAGAAGTCGAGGCATCAGTTTTTGAGATTGAGGAAGAAGAAGCCATTGGGGACAGAGAATTCGAAATCACAAAGAAAGGCAAAATTGCAGAAAAGAGGAAGTAAAGCTTGAAAGTGGGGGATGACAGGCGTCGCGATAGGAGTCGCCGAAAAGTGAAGTGGCGGGAAAATAGGAAGGGATGAAGTTTGCCCTAGACAGGTGTTCGAATGCAATTCGCCGCGAGTGACGTGCTGAGAAAGGAAACACTGAAGCGACGCCAAAAAACGGCTCCTAAACAGGCCTCATGATGAAAACGTAAAGGAAAGGCTCGCGCATTTATTGCAGATAAGACGGGTTTTGATAGGATTCTAAAGGGCGGAGCGACAAACTTTAGGACGAAAAGTTTGTTCCCTCGCTCTGCCCCACAAGGTTAGTCCCCCGCCATTCGGCCAAGGCCTTGACGTCGGCCTGCAGAATCGGCCAATGACAGCTGTCAGCACTACACTTTACAAAGATATCACCCAAGCTTCCTCCATTATTGACACAAGCAGTGGCGACGAAACTGATATGACAGGATCTTCAGATCACAGGCTCACTTTAGCAGAGAACCAGACTTTTGGGTAGAGAATCACGAGCCGTTTAGCAACACGTATGCAAACTCTTCACATGCCAAACTCTTCACATGCCCACAGTAATCTGGCTTGGGAATATGTGAAAAAAGGGAGTTGGAAGGGCAATTTAGAAGGCCTCCCAACCGTCTATTTAAAGACCAATTCACCTCATGCCATCTCAACAAAGCTCACCGTGGCCAAACAGAGTTCTGGAGGAAAATCAAGGGAAATGAGACGAACCATGAGACATAGGCCACCGGAGGTGGAGGTTTCTTTGGCGTAAAGTGTGAAATGGAATGTAAGGAAGTTCGCAAACGGCCATCCACACGGCGTAAGGTGTGAAATGGAATGTAAGGTTGTGGATGGGCCGCGTCCGTTCGCGACGATTGACCTGGGTCCCCCTCGTGGAAGGTATTGCATCTCCCGGATGGCAGAAGGGCTACGCTCGTTAACGATAGCTAGCGTGAACTTCTCTATTCGGAGCATGCTGCTGACTTGGGAGGCTGACCGGATATCACGCTGGTCACATGGCCGGGGAACAGGTCAACCAAGGGCGGCAAGGAGGATCCATCTGACCGGCCCGCGTTTGGTGTAGCGGTCTTGCCTGAAATGTAGTAAGAATGGGCCCGGTCAGAACTCGACCCGAGGGAATCAGCCAAACAGCAGGCTGATTAGGGACGAGATGAAGCGTTCTCAATTGGTGAGGTGGTCTTCCTTGAATGAGGAAAGAACGAACCTGGATGAAAAGCCGAAAAATTCACCTCGATTTTCACTTCCAGTACAATCAAGGTAAATTTGGGGGACAATTGTTGACAAATAAAATCCCCACAGGACGAAATCGTCCTAAGACGAAAGGAGCGCGAAAGGAAGAAGGATGACGAAGAAGACGACAAAGGACTTAACGACGAGCGAGAGAGAGGATAGGACGACGAGAGTAGTAGTCAGGACGAAGACGTGTGATGCGGTTATCCCCACGATCACAACGGTTGGGCGGATCTCCCTCCACAATCAGGCAGTTGGGGTACGTGGCTCAGCAGTTACCAGCACGCCTCAAGAATCGCCGGGAAACATTGGAACTGCCCTGAGCAGTTAAGGAGCGACACTATAAAATTCGCTTACACCAGGAGAAGAAAGACAGAGAAAAAAATGAAGACTCATTCGAGCATATTTTATCTTTTTATTTCTTAGCTTATACCCTAGGACTGTAACTTGTGTGCTTGTGCCCCTTGGAGGCTTATTCACTCGATTCAATACACCCCTTACTGGGACTTTGTCTCAGGAGATTTGAACCTTACACGCTTTTTTCCCCTGCACGCGTAAAACCTGCACAAACAGTATTCTCTGGTAAAAAGCGAGAATTAAGAAGTAATAGCATTGTTTTATTTTTTATAATCAATGCTAATTGTTGTATGTTATCTTCCCTTACCAGGTACGACCCTTCAACAGGTATTTATGGCATGGACTTCTTTATTGTTCTTGAGCGCCCTGGATACCGTGTTGGTCGTCGCCGCAGATGCAAGTCACGTGTTGGCATCCAACATAGAGTTACAAAAGAGGATGCCATGAAATGGTTTCAAGTGAAATATGAAGGTGTCATTCTTAACAAGTCCCAAAACATTGGTGCTTAAGGGGATCTTTGAAATTTGTTGAGCTCTTTCTTAAATTTTGGCCAGCTGACTGTATTTTTTTTATTAGAGAATCTATGTTTTCCATGAGAGTTTTGAGTAGTTGGATTTTTAAACTACAATGTGCCACTGTCTTCCAGTTCTTTTATTATGGTAATGGTGATGCTTTTTCTTTTGAAAATTTCATGCAAGTTCTTTTAGCTGTCTAATGACCTCTGTCATATCAAACTCCTGGTTTATGATCAGCTGTCGCATTCTAGCAACTGTTACTAAAAATCCATCACAATAGAATTCCCATGTGACTCTGCACCTACAAATTTTCATTTGTTGTGATTCAAGTGTAAAGACAATACTGTTTAATTAGAGAAGCTATAATCGTTAGAATCTATTGCATGTTAATGAGCTGGCTTTTTCTCATTCTGTAGTAACCTTTCATCCCTCTAGCCTTTGCTAGTTCTTTAAGCTGCTTGCTGTTGTTTCATGGTTCAGCTCAAGAACTTTTCCTCTAGCCTCTAGGGGATGGTGGAGATAGTATGGGAGACCTCTTGCGAAAATTAGAAGGCAACTGAGTTAACTTGAAGTCTGTTACTGGTTCTATACTCAGTATTTTTCACTCTTCATTGGGCACATCCTCGATTGAACTTGTGTTAGTCACTACCGGAAGTCTCACCAATAAGGTAAATTTCATTACATACGAATTCGAAATGAACTTATATCAGTTGTGTTATTTAGAATGTAAGTGGTAGTAGTGATGTGTGATTATGACATGATGCTGCCATGGTCACAAAAGTGAATGGAAGTTGCAATACTTTCATTACATACGAAAAAGAACCCAGGCTGTAGTTGGATAGAGGTAAGGGGCAAAGTGAATATATGTTTGGTGCTGGAGATAGTTCACACCCGCAAGCCAAAAAAAGTCTTTATTGAATACTGAGCTTGCCGCCAGGCAAAACCATTCGAATAACCAAGAATCTGAGAATATGCGTGGACTGTCATGAGATGGCCAAGTTTATGTCCAATAGAAGCATATGCTGTAGATCAATAGAAGCATATACTATGAGTAGTTTTTTTTTTACTATAAGCTGTTCCTCATTTCCATGGCTATTGATTGAGTCAGAATTGGAGATTTTTGTTGTATCCTGACTCCTGTAATTGTTCTTGAGACCATTAGAAGTCAATCCTTTGTTTCATGTGGCTTTCAAAGGCCCCCGCTTTTCCCCAGCTTTTCCCATAGTCTGCCATTTTAGACGGATTGAATTGATGGGCAACGAGTAGGAAAAAGCTTAAATTGACATATACATAAACTATAAAAGGAGATTTAAATTTTATGATACTTGATGAAATAATGATTTCGAATATAGTATAATAACGTCAAAAGATTCATATAACCGATTCCATCGGTACTCTCATGATAATTCTCTCTTTATTTCGAGTGTCCATAGACCGAAAATGTAACTCTATTCCCGTAAATGTAGATAAAGACAATTATATCTCTCCAAAGTCCAAATATTAATATGGGTTGATTTATAATTGTAGAAATTCATACACAGTAAATTTGAGATTGTAATTAATGTGGATAGTAAGATTTCATAAAATTTATTTTTTAATAGAATTCATCTTTATAAACTTTCCCATTAAAGATTGGATTCCATAGCAATATCAAATAAATAAATTTCTTTAGAAAGCATTTCCATTTTCGCTATGTAACGGTTTCTTAATTCATGCTCATTCAGTTGCTTATCAAATATGGATATTGCTGTTGAAGTTCCCTTTTATGTATATAAAATCAAATTCGTTTTGCATATGGATCAATAAACACAAATACATTCTAAAGTAGAAAAAAAAAATCAATAAAACGTATAAAACTAGACGCCAAAAATCATGGCTTTTGAGTTTTGACTTGATCTTCCCCCTCTTTCTTTTTTTTTTCCCTTTTTAATAGCTAACAAACAATACATTATATATACTAATAAAATTTACATAGTGGTTTCGAAACCAAGAAGGTCAAAAAGTAGAAATTGCACTGCTTGCATGTGAACCAAGTTTTTGGATTTGCATAAATTGGCAGGACATGTAAAAGCTCTTTTCTGCAATGTCGTATCTTTTGAACTCTAGCCAAAAAAAAAAAAAAAAAAAATTCTCCAAATTAGCAGAGCAGTAAGCAGGTGATGCCTGATGCAGACTTGCAAATTACAGTGGCATATGCTAAATTTTTGGTGCCTCTCTGTCCGAGGAAAATGTTGACGATACATCTGATAAAAGTTGAAACTACCCATATAAGTAAATGTAAATTTCTCAGTGTGTAAAGTTGTCATTTTTTGGAACTGTATCCATTACAGAACCATCTTGAAAGAAATGCATCAAATGAGTTTCAAAGTGAATCCGTGAATGGGGATGGGGTTAATAATCAGCTCGTACCAAAAGTGATTGATTATAAAGCCTTTTTAAAGTTTAATTCTGGTTTAGCTTGTTAGGTATCCCTAACTAAGCGCCATTTTAACACAGATGAATAGTGGCACGTCAAATTTAACGTGAAAGTTTTTTATTTTAATATTTATTTATTTATTTTTGCACTTGATATTGTATTGGGTAATGGAATTTAGGATTTAAAAAAACATTAAGAAATATTTTTTCAAGTAAAATTTGAAGAATAAGAGTGTTTCAAATACTATACCAAATCTTACTTTATTGATAGGGTTGCTGTCAATTATGTTTTAGAATAACGATGATGGGTATAATTACCACATTATTTGGAGGTATGTGACAAGGCCGGGCTAATTAAATAAGAAATTTTACATATATATTTGACTAATTTCTTTATACTTAATTTGTCCAAATTCCACTTGATTTCATGTAGAAGATTCTTTGTACTGACATGATTAAGAAATTTCTAGGGTGTTTCAAGAACTTCGTCAGGATTCTACTGAAAATTAAATGTACATAGGACTGCCCCTGGAATTCTGAAAAAATAGTTATTTCACAAAACAGAGGTCATCTGGTCCCTCGTGAACAATTCGTTCTTTTCTTGATTTGAGGTGATTTTCAACAACATTATGATATCAATATTTTTGTCTCATGATTCTTGAATTTGACAATATAGATGATCATGGGACGGTCCACATAAACGATAGGTTTCGTAGGTTTCTAAATTTAGATCAAAATTATACACCTCAAATTAAAAAAAATAATTAATATATATTACAATAAAAAAAGAAGTTATATACTTTAGAAACTCTTAAAATCAGGGCCGCTGCTGATCAAGACCAAGCTTGAATTTTCTTCATTTTGAAGTCTTAGTTATCTCCATTGTTTAAGAGCACAAGTTTTCGGTATCATCACCCGTACATCAAAACAGGACGGCATCAAAAAATATTCAAATTAAAGAAAAGCAAATGAAGAATGAGAAAAGAGACTAAAAACGAAGTTAATTATTTGTTGTTCATTAGAATCAAAGCCTGCTACAGATCATATAGCCATAGTGCCCATGACATGTAAGAAGTAAAAAACCAGTTAAATAAACAACATCTAAAGGATAGATTAAGATATGAGTTAGCAAGTCTTGGAAAAATTCCTAGCTAATTAAGCTTAGTTGGAATTGGAGATGCAGACCCACAATTCATTATCTATCTGACAGTAGAAGCAACTGCATAAGCCCATGACTTGAGATGCTTTTTCATGGCCATATTATCATCTAATGGAGGCATCTTCATGTTCATATGTTGATTATATTCACTTCCACTTCCAAGAACTTGCTTATGCTTCCCAGTTTTTATGATCTCTTCATCATCAAATAACCAAAAATCCAGGTAATTACCATAATCAAAACCCAAATGAAGATGATCAAGCTCTCCAAGAATCTTTCTTAAGCTTCTCTTGCTTCTTCTTTTTCCTCTACTACTACCACTACTACTATTCTTCTTCTTCTTCTCCTCTCTTGGCTTTGCAAATTCCTCCACTTCCTCCTTCCCAAATTCCCCACATTTGGGACACTTTGGAACCAAAATACTCTCATCACTTGGAGACTCGTTTTGCTTCTTTTCTTCAATTGGGTTCTTAAATTTTGATGCTTCTTCTTCAACTGCAGCAACTTCATTAACAGCATGAGCAGATTTTTCAGTTCTTGAGGATGAAGAAGCAACATTGGAGAAGAACCAGAGAGAGTCAAAGCTCTCTATGATGTCTGAACAGTCCATGAGAAACAACAACCGAACAGAAGAATCATGAGCAAAACAGACACCAGAGAGAGTAATTATTATTCCTTATTTATAAGAGAGGCCGAGAAAGGGAAAGACTAAAGAGGGAGGCTTTGTATTTTACTACAGACTTTATGCGGACGGATTCTAATGACAGTATAAAAGCTAAGTAATATAATAATAATAAGTAGCACAATATTCTCGTTCTTTTATTTTGCAATTGACCAAGTTACCCTCTTATTTTGTTGCATTTGTGAAAGTAAATAAGGGTAATTTTGGTCTTATCCGAAAAACTAATAGCGAGAGACAATGGGCGGTGTCGGAAACTGACCTATGGAAAGTCGTAATTACAGTGGAGAGAGAGAGAGAAGAGGAAAAAAACACCCAACGGTCGACAAAAACGTGGAAAGTGAAATTATTTTTCTTTTGTTTTTGAATTTTTTGAGAAACTTAAGTCGGAGTGGTGAGAGTGAGAGTGTCTAATTTTTTTAGAAAATTAGAAGATGAGAAAATAAGATGATGAGAAAATAATCATAAAAATTCAAAATTCAATTTTTTTTAAATAGTTCAGTTGCCTTATCTTTTTTCATTAAAAAAAAAAATTAATTTTAGAATGAAAAATTATGTAATTTATAATTATGTAAAAAAAATTAATTTTGATCACGATGGTTGTGTAAAATGAGGGGAAAAAATGAGAGAACAATACATTGAAAAGGAAAAACAGATTGAATATATATTGTTATTAACTTAAATCAATTCATTACTTTGTTGTCCCAATGGGCGTGACTTAGTGGTGTAGCGTTCAGGACCTCATCTTGGGGTCATGAGTTTGAATCTAGAGAGTGCGTTTCTTGTAAGAGTCTGAGACAGCCAGATGTTTTAATTGCTCCGCTTAAGCCTGAAATAGGTGGTTTGGCGGTGAAGTTTCCAACGATTAAAAAAAATAAATTCATTACTTTGTTTGTTCAACCAATCTCTATATTATATAAAAACAGTAAGTTCCATTTTTATTGGCACTGTCCGTGACAAAACAAGTTCAATTGAGTTGTAACTAGTCTTGAAGATCTTGGAGCAATTAGACTGGTTTCCGGTAACATTGGTGCATTTTCATTAATGCTGCGTTCGTTTCAACGTTCAAACGTGTGGCGTTAGTGGCACATTCTCCATTGGGTTCGAACGAAGTTTTCAAGAGAACAAACGATCACGGTACGTTCGAGGAAGCGTTCGAACAAAATATTTCAGAGAGCCAACGTTCGTGGTGCGTTCGAACGAGTCTTTCCAGTGGGTACGCGTTCGTGATGCGTTCGATTAATCGTTTGAACGCGACTGCGATCTGGACGCGTTTTTGAGCATTTTCACTTTGAAAAACCCTAGATCTTTGCCCTACCTATAAATAAAACATGTAGCCACCATCCACAAGGGTTGAAACACATTTCTCTTGAGCCAAAATCTCTCAAAGCTTTCAACCTCTCTTGAATCCACCTTGAAGACTTCTTTCATCTTCTTGTCTTCTTTGGTTATGGCGAGATTCAATTTTCGAGATTCAATCTTTGATGAACCTTCAACACAACAAAACCCAAAATTCATAATCCTTCAGAGTTCTCAAGGAGGAAGATTGGTAGTCGGAGTTCCGACGTGCGTAAGGATTTGATTCGCTCAGAGACTTCAGAGGTTCTGAAGAAAACCGTTGTTTGCGGGCTTAAAGAGGTCATTGGGTTCTTATAGTCCAGAGGTACTTGAGTCGGTGGAGTTTTCACCATAGGTCTTGACCATCGTTGTAAGTTTTTCTCTATTTAGTGGATTGGGCTGGTAGCCGAGATACCCGTAGTGATTTTTGTACTCGCACGAGTTTTCCATTTCATCACCAAAATTATTGTGTTGATTTTGTGTGATTGATTTTATTTATTGCATTTATATTTTGCATTGAATTAATTTTATTGGGTTTTATTGCTATTGGTTGATATTGTATTTGCCTGTTAGAATTTCATAGTAATAGTAATCAGGATTTATCTTGATTATTGTGTTTAATTCCGCATATGGTCAGAACTTAGGCTAATCACGAACTTTCAAAAACTGAGAAATAACTTCATTTTTAAACTGTCCACATAAGCGCTTTTATCTTTTAAACTGTCCACGTAGGCATGTATAAATTATTAATATTTAAAATGAATTATTAATAGTTAAAATGAATTATAAACATATAACTCTTCATATTCTTCCTCCAAACTTTTTATTTTCCAAAATTATTAATTATTAAAAATATGTTAATTAAATAATATCGTTTCAAATGAGTTATTAATGTTTCAACTTTTCTTATTCTTCAATCTCAAACCTTTCCCAACTCTTCCAAACTCTTCTTTTTTCTTAGATTATTAATGATTGAAAGTTTGTTAATTAGATGTGTATTTATTTCAAATGAATTAGTAATATTTAATTTTTCACATTCTTTGATCACTTATTCATTAGTAAAAGTTCAAGAGTCATAAGTTATATATATTAACTTCTATAAAAATGTACTTAAGATAACTAAATCTATACTTACACTAAGAGATTTATTCTCGTTAAATAAAAAGTTATAAAATGGAATAAGTTAAAAACAATATTTGTTAATTTGAGAGAATATTAAAGAAATTGCATTGCCTGAATAATTATAATTAAAGATACGATATTAATTAATTTATTTTTTTACATTTGGTATATATCATATTTCTCTTTAATAAGACGACCCGCGTATCGCGCGGGTTATCCGCTAATATCTTAATCTTTGAGAAACTTTGGGGATGGATTATTGGAGATGTACTCATTTTGAAGGAGCATGTTTGATAATTAAACATAGTAATTAATCTTAAGCGCTATCAAATGCATACCTTTCGTCTTATGTGTGAGATTTTCAAGAGCTATAATTTCTATATTTGGCTCATTTGCTCTTTCTATGCATTTTTCTTGCAGTATATATAATAGTAACTCTTAGGTTGCATAATACTTTGATCCATATATATATACTTCTTTGAAGTGTCTGATAGTTTGTATATTTGAAAAAATTGATACAAAATTACAAATGTGTTTCATGACATTCTTTTTCAAGTATTTTTTTTGTTCTCTATGGACTGTTGTGCCTGTTTTATGTTTTGATTATGCTTCCTTGTGCTGCGGGTGGAAACGATGAGTAAATATTCTCAATAGATTGTTATACTACTATTGGTTATTCATTATCCACAACTTTTATATTTTCTTGTGGTTTTTGTGTTGTGATTCGCTGATCACTGAAGAGTATTTATAAGAAAAAACGAATTCTATTATTAAAAAAATAGAATCTTTATAAGTATTACAAACTTTACAAAAAAACCCCACTCTCTAAGCTTTATTGCCTTGAAACTTAATGTTTGGGATGAATTGAGCTCACAAATGAGCTCCCTATTTATAATAAAATTCATGACTCAAAAGTCAACAAAATAATAAATACATCTTAAGTTATTTTGTAAGTTTCCACCATTTTCAACACTCCATCTAAAGTTGTTTGGAGTCATGGAATGATGGTGATATGCATGCATGACAGCTGAATTCTACATTTTGGGCTCACTAAGGATCTACATCTTTTGTCTATTGTTGTTTTGGAATTCAATTATCCACATTGCAAGTCAGATTGTATCAGTAGGTATAAAATTAAAATCATAGTTTTTTTTTCCCTTTTCTAAAAGAGTTTCAATCTATTTGATTTGACTATATTTTTTGAGAAATTTGAAATTTCTGTTTGGTTGTGCAATTTACAGTCAATGTTGTCTTCTCTATCAGGGTGATATGTTTGCATTATTATAGTTGATTGTGAGGGGGGTGACATGTAAGTTATATTTCTTCTTTACCATCTACTTGTGTATAACTCATAGTAAAAAGGGCAAATGGTGTTCATTTTCCTGAAGAGGTAATTAAGTCTGTGGCAAGTTTTTGCTCTCTGTGTTTTTTTTTTCCACCATCACCAATCTTGGGCTAATGTGTATGGTTTATGAGAATTTGTTGCCATTATTGCAGCTTAGAGTGACATTTATGATAGCCAGTTGAGAACCATATTCTAGGTATGCTGATCATGAATCTTGATCTTCATATAATTTCAATTTGAATCAATGATTCACAGTGGTACCTAAGTATCTGCACATCAAACTATGCACACCCTATATCGCGGATCCTAGTCTAATCTTAAATAGACATGATGAAAATTATTCTTAGTTCTATAATCATGTTTCAGTTAAGATGGCCTGGCATGGATGGACTTCAGGGACCAATCTGGTCTGGATCTTGTTTTTACATGAAGATAGAAGCATTATGGGTGTGACTTGATGGTATAGGGTTCAGGATCTTACCTTGAGGTCCTGTGTTCGAATTTAGAGAGTGCGTTTTTTGTAAGAACCTGGAACAGTCGGAGATTTTACCTGCTCCGCTTAAGCGCGGAAAGGGTGATTTGGCGGCGGGATTTCCAATGATTCCAAAAATTCACAGATGTTGTAATGATGCTACTTCTGTATTTTGATTCAGATCTAGTTCATCTGAAAGAATGTTTCGGTGCTTAGAGTGAGTTGCTTATGTCCCTTCAACTTACCAACCAACATAACATCATTGGCAATGGTACCTTGTCTAGCACCCTGCAACAATAAGCCCAATTTTTAGCTTCTTACGACTATGAGAACAACACTTTGTGGGAAAACAGGCAAGTAACTTTTGGCCAAACATAGGCATCCGTTTTTACTATAAAGTATATATTGATTATATCATTAAAGCTTTATTTTTGGTTTCAAACCAGATAGGATATATAATTGTACAAATCTCTGATATGAAACTTGTTTTTGACCTTTAGGTGAAAGTGACAGTAATTTCATTCTACTTTTTTAGCAAGAAGATGCAAGACTGATTTAATGAAATTTTATTGTTTGTATTTGATCGTTGTAATGATATTTTAATCATCTTATGTTATAATTTAAATTCTCAATACACTCTATGTCAAACATATTTTCATTATAAAATATATTATGTTTTCATATAACTTTAGTTTAAAATATAATTCTCAGATTATATTTGATTATAAAAATATTAATACAGGAGTACAAATGTGATTATATAATAGATATTAAATTTTTTAATTATTGTCAATAAATTATTGATACCATAGTCACATAAATTACTGATATTATTATTTTTTTAAATATTATCAGTAATTTTGTGATGTTATTATGTCAGTGATATATACTGATATTACAGTGTCAGGACTAAGGATGACATTGGATAGGGTTTGGTGCGAGTTTGCCATTACCAAATCCGCACCCGCATATGTAAATAGATTACCAAACCCGCACCATACCCGCTGTGAGTTTTAATTTTCATTACCAAACCCGCACCCGCATATAAAAATAAATTACCAAACCCGCACTGGTACCCAACAAATTTTATGCGGGTTTATAAAATATTGAATTCTCTTACTCTCTTAATAATACAATCTTTTTAATTAAACATTGATACTTTTTCATAACATACAAAAAAAAATGTATTTGACAGTTTGTAAATTATGACATATAAATAAATATTTATAACATAATGTCAAATTCATATTATCACAATTACATCCATGAATCACTAGCTGAATATCCTTCATTATCTTAAATTTATATCATCAAAATTATTGAACCATGACCAAAAGCAATTCAAAAATATTAAGAGAGAGCAATTCAAAAATTGTAAGTTAGTGAATCCTTTTGAAAATATGTGATTAGCCTAGGTTCTGACCCTATGCGGAAATTATCACAATTAACTAAGACAAGTCCTAATTAATGTGTATATGGAGATCCACAAAGCAACCACAATATCCAACAATAATATTATCCACAATATCAATTCAAAGCAAAGTATAAATTACGGAAAATTAAACCAATCACACAAAATCAACACAATAATTTTGGTGACGAAGTGGAAAACTCTTGCGAGTAAAAAATCACTCCGAGTATATCGGTTACCAGCCCAATCCACTATATCGAGAAAAACTTACAGCGATGGTCAAGACCTATGGTGGCAACTCCACCGACTCAAGTACCTCAATACTGCAAGAACTCAAGGCAACTCCTCAAGCCCGCGATCCACGGTTTTCTTCAGAACCTCTGAAGTCTCTGAGTAGATTGTATCACCTCTGACGCCGGAACTCCGACTACCAATCTTCCTCCTAAAGAAATCTAAAGGATTATGAATTTTGGGTTATGTTGTGTTGAATGTTTATCAAAGAGGGATTCACACCATTAATGTAGAAGACAATAAGATGAAGAAGTTTTCAATGGTGGATTCAAGAAAGGTTGAAAGCTTTGAGAGATTTTGGCTCAAGGAAAATATGTTTCAACTACTGAAGATTGCGGCTACATGTTCTATTTATAGGTAGGGTGAAAAGCTAGGGTTTTTTAAGGTGAAAGGCTGAAAAACGCGTTCAGATGCGACTGACGTTCGAACGTTTACTCGAACGCTGCACGAACGCACGCCTACTAGAAAGACTCGTTCGAACGCCACTCGAACGCACATCGAACAAATGCTCTCTAGAATGATCTCGTTCGAACCCAACAAGAATGTGCCTCGAACGTTTGCTCTCTGGAATGATACTGTTCGAACCCAATGGAGAACGTGCCACTAACGCCACACGATCGAACCAAATAACGAATGCAGCACTAACGCCAATTGTTCGAACACTGAAACGAACGCACCACGAACGCATGTCTGATGCACATCAGTAAAAAACCAGTCCAATTGCACAAAGATCTTCACGAATAATTACAACTCAATTGAACTTGTTTTGTCACGGACACATGCCAATAAAAAAAGTGTTAACACCTTTTATATGAGAGATTTTTTCGCCCTAAAGATATAAAACAAAAAAAGAATTAAACTTGTGGGTAGCGGATACCCGCAGTGAGTATCCGCTGGTTTTGATTAATTACCAAACCCGCACCAAACACGCAGCGGGTTTTGTTTTAAATTACCAAACCCGCTTAAATATTTACCAAATCCTACCAATTACGGATGAATTTTTTGCGGGTTTGGGGGTTTTTGGCGAAATTACCATCCCTAGTCAGGACTTTACTGACACTTGAATCACTGACACTAAATTTAGTGTCCGTGTATTCTAACTCGAGCAAGATTGACACTAAAAAATGTGTCAATAAACCTATTTACTGATGCTAAAATAGTATTAATAAATGACATTTTTGACATAGTGCGTTTTCATGCTTACATAATTTATGTTTATATAATACAAACAACAAGCTAAAACTTCAAGAGAGATCGATCTTTCTATATATATATATATATATGAAATAGTAGTGTCGGCAAATACGGTTCATTCTCTGCACAATATTAATTCAATGAATTTTATTTTTAATAAGAACATTATGTGGTTCCTGGTTGCAATGTGATATATCAATGCCTTTAATATATTGCCTCACGCTGTTGTCTTGTTATGATTATTGAATTTAATATTTGAAAGTTGAAAGATTCATTTCTATGACCTATTTTATTTGATTGTTGTTCACATGTGAGGCGTTATATATATCATGTCTTGTCTTCTTTTATGTTTTTGCCTGTATTTACTTACCCTTTTTCTTTCTCTTTCCCTTGAGAGAGAATTCAATTTGCTTCATTATTGCCTTTTGTTTTTAATATTATTTATTTTATTTTTTACTAATATTTATAAGAGCAAAGTTCAAGTCTCAAATTAATTCTTATATTTAAGAGTTTCTTTGCACGGACTAAAACTAAAAATATACTTAAATGATATTTTTTTAATTGCATTTAATAATATTTATTTATTTATTTATTTTTGTTTTTTGCATCAACAACTAATATCATATATTGATATGATTCACATGGTTTTGTAGGAGAGGCAATCTCTAAAGGAATTTTAGTGAAGTGAGCAATGCTAAATATTTTGTCATGTGAGCTAAAACTATAAAATTAGAAAGTTAAAATATATTTTTTCGGAAACATTGGAAACTCTATCGCCAAATCACCCGATCCTGATTTAAACAGAACTGGTAAAATTCCCAACTGTCTCAGACTTTTATAAAAAATATAACCCTGAATTCGAACCTAGGATTTGAACAACTAAATTTCTAAGTCTTATGCCACATCTACACCTAAAAATATATCCTCTTCCGATCCTCTAACTCTCTCAATTAAGGCTTTATTTTCTTTTATCCATTTGTTTTCACATACTATTTTCTTTTTATCTTTTACCCGTTTGTTAATTATGAAAGCTTATTATATCCCCTGGGTTGGTTTTCTTTCTCATTTATCTTCAATAAATTGCTCGCTTATGCGAAACTCGAGTTTGCTTTTACAAAGACAGAGAAATTGATCACCATGATTCGAATGTAAATTTACAAGCACAAATTACACTTTGTTTTAGAAAATTTGTGAATTTGAACTATGAACTTGTACAGGCCTTCATTTACTTTATCATCAAAGGACAGAACTTACATAGGAAAACAAGAAGTTGAAGCAACATCTTGTCAAAAAAAATTCAAAAACATCGGAAAACAAGAAGCAACATCTTGTCAAAATTAAAACATTGGAAAACAAGAAGCAACATCTTGTGAAAAAAAGTTCAAAACTCTAAAATTTATAAAGAAACTTCATCACCTAACTGCAGCCAATGCAACAGTATGAGCCCACCATCTAAGACTATCTTTCATGTCCATTTCATTATTCAAAGCAGGAATTTTCCAATTCATCAATATTGAATTTTCTTTCCTTGATCTGCTATCCGTAATCTCCCAAGCTTCTGAGAGATAAGGCCTTGGAACATCATGAGAATGATCAATTGTATCATCTTTCCTTCCCAATCTATGCAATCCAGGAACAATCTCAACCAATCTTGAGTCTCTATTATCTTCTTCTGTGAAAACAAATCCAAGATCCATAAACCCTTTTAGCTCTTCAAATTCTAAATCCGACAAGCTTTTGCTCTCACTATTCTTCTCCTTCTTCCTTCTTCTTGTTGTACCAACGGCCTTTTTCTTGGAAACATAATCTTCAACATGAACTTGAGGTTGTTTTGTTTCTTCAACTTCCTCTGTAACTTCTTTTCCTGACAAAACTGTTTGAAGCTTTGATGGTGAGAGAGAAAAGGAATTGAAGCTTGTTTCTGAGCTCATTTGAGCACTCATGGACCTTCTATGGCTTGAAGGGATACAAAAAATCTCTGGTTTTGATGGCTCTTCTTCATTTTGGTGATCTCGGGTTGCTTCAATATTTAAAGAACTTGATGATCCTGATTGCTTTTTCAAGATTTCCATCTCAAACCAGCATGTATCAAATAGCTTCATCATTTTCTCTGAGTCCATGTCAATGGCTACTGTAGAGAAAACTATAATATGCAATTAATTGTCTATGAGCTTAGCTTTGAACATTCAGGATTAATATATAAAAACTTGGGGTTATGACAAAATACCCCTCAGGATTCAAATCACGTTTTCCACAAGTTTAGTTTTATGATCAATTAAGCATTAATTATTCTTTGTTTTATTATTCTCCGAATAATTTTGCTTTTCCTGGAAAGTAAAGTGATTGAAAAGTGTGCAGATATATGATGAGAAACACGGATTAGTGACTTAGTGTGGATGTTACTAGATACCCACATGATGATGATGATGATGATCATCATCATCATGATACTTCTGACGAGAAACAATGATGATTGAAGTTGAAGATGCCATATCTTGCCTGAAAGAAGTTGAAATTTTGGTGGTCACATCACATCTCCATTGAGTTGCAGGTAAGATATATGAGTGCCCATTAATTAAACAATCATGCACCAATCAACCTTATAATTATTATTTTCTTGCTTCAAGTTCACTACTTGAGCAACAATGATATGCATAAATCATTGTCCACATGATGATGATGTTCATTATGATGCATGCAAATGTGGAAATTATTTTTTTTGCTTCTAGTAATACCAAGTAATTTACGTGTTACGGATAATTGAGGTGAGGATTAAAAAAATAAAAACTGAAACTGTTTCAAAGTCAATTGTGAACACAATAATTTTCAATTTCAGGGGTATTATTGTAAATGAGTATCTAGTTTATATGACATTTTAATTAATAAATGATACGTGTTTGATATATTTTGAGAATGACTAATCAAAATAGAGAAAAATATAACTATACCATGTGTAATGATCTTATAGAAACCGTTCATATATAAATTTTTCTCTAATAGACGGATATTAGTAGGGGTGGCAAAACGAATCAACGAATCGAATTTGTATCGAATCCTAAACGAATCGAATCAAAATGTGATGGATTCGTATTCGATTCGTTTATTAAATGAATCTTAATATCATGATTCGTATTCGATTCGTTTATTAAACGAATCGAATACGAATATTCGTTTAGTCATTATATTATTCAATAACATAATTTACCATAATTTATTTACATTGATTTTTCATAAATATATACATATGAAATATGTAATTAATATATTTACTAAAAATATCGCACCAAATATCGACAATATTATTTTTCTATGGTAATTAGCCATAATTTCTCGAATCTTAATTGAAAAATAACAATAAGTAATAAAAGAAAATAATAAAACGAATCCTAAACGAATCAATGAGCTTCAATTCGTATTCGATTCGTTTAATAAACGAATTGAATCGAATCAACTCGGTTATTAAACGAATCCATTTTTTCAAACCCATATTCATTTTAAAACGAATCGAATCGAACCGAACGAATAAATGAATTCTAACTCAAATTGACACCCCTAGATATTAGGTACAAACATTGAAGTCAAACTAATGAGTCGTTGAATTGTACAATTTATTGCCCCCCGCGGGGAAAAATGAAAGACATTACACAACCAATATATACTCGCCACGTAGAAAAGTTTGCATTTCTCGGTAGATATGGCACGTTTTTATTTAAATTGTTTTAATAAGTGAGAACAGAATCGTTGTTCATATATGAAATTTGGGATTTCAATGGATTCATTCTTAAGAAATCATGATTCAGATAATTTATACGTACTTTAATAAATTAAAAAATACAAATTTCTTTGACGGAAGAACATTTTTGTTTTTGTCCCAATTCAATTAAAAAAATACGTTCGAACAAATTGAATATTTGTATAAAAAATTGCCGGATGCTTTTAATATTAAACGTTCTTCGTTATTGGGTTGTATTTCGCATACAACTTTTGAAATTTTTAAGAATGGAAGTTGCATAATTTTTTAGAAAAAAATTAAATTATTAAAAATATATATGTTTCACGATTTATTTTTTATAAAATAATTTTAAAAAATTTATCAATTAAAATAATTATATAACTTTTAATAAAAAATTTCACAAACAATTAAAGAGTTTTTCAATTATTTATTAAAGTTTTAATTGTAGAAGTAGAATTAGTAAAAGATTTATTAAAATAATTTATTCAAAAAGTCATATCAAACTAAGTCTAATCTCTTTTAGTTTTTTAATTAAATAACCCAAAAAGATGCAATTAATTTGAATTAAATGTGGAAAACGATCTATCCATGGCCAAAAATAAAGAAAAGGAAAATATTATTTGTCGTTTGCTCTTGATTGAGTTGATACTAATAGTGTGAACGACTTTAATGTTTATTTGAATAAAATTGCTTTCTTTGGTTGCTTAGAACACTACAAGAAAAAAGGTCTTTACTGACACTAAGGTTAGTGACACTAGGCTAAAAGTGTCAGAAACGACGTGTAAATGGGCATATTTCCGTGTTTTTCACTTAAATATCAATAATTACTGACACTATGGTATCAGCGATTTTAGTGTCAGTAATTACTATTACAATAGTATCAGTAAGAAATAAAAAAAAAAAAAAAACGCGTAGTCGTCTGGAGTCGAACCAACACCTCGCGGAAGTGACGTTTTTCGCATATATTACTGACACTAGAGTATCAGTAAATTTAGTGTCAGTAATTAATGATACCTTAGTATCAGTAAAAAAATTAAAAAAAATTATTTCCTTAAGTCTGCTGGGACTCGAAATTGTAACCATTGATATAAATTTTTTTTTTATTGTAAGGCTTTACCACTGGGCCAAATCGTGACTTTTGTTCCTTAAACCGCGGTTTATAAAAATATATATGTATTTGTCGGGTCAAAAACAAGCAGCCTCACAGCTTTCCAACGCCCAAAGCAACCCTCTTCATCGCCAATAATTCATCTTCACGCCACATTTGCACTGCCCCTTCATCAAATCAGTCACGAACCAGCCCACTTCCTACCCTTAAACAGACCTCACCCTCACAGCCACGACACCTGCTTCTTGACTCTCACTCACATACGGCATCAACACTTTCGAAGCTCCTGCACGGCAGAGGAACACTCAAACAAACGCAGACACAAACCCTAGGAGACACTCTCCCTCTCGGCAAACAATGAAAGAACCCTAATCACGCCTCCAGCGCACACTGCTCACAAGATCCACACACGGCGATTCACCATATTGAAGGTAACACATATCAAAGAACCCTAAATCTCTCTTGGATCTTGGATTCTCTGTTGCGCTCTCTCAACCCACTCATGGCCTGACCAAAAATCAACAACACACACATACTAACTGAATCAAACAAGATCTCACTGAGCCAAACACTCAACCTTAAGCCACACATACATGCAGCCCATCACGTAAGCAATAAATTGATTCACGCTAAAGTAAGATACACACGGCACTTACACACTCTCACCAAACCACCATCACACACGGCTCACTCTCCTATCCACACTGCACACATTGCCTTCATCAAACCTTCTCTACACTGCCTTTACCTTGCCGCAAGCCCAAATCATCCACTGCCCCTTATTTCAGCTCCATATTCATGACAATACAGCCCCCTGCACTACAAGAAAAAAGGCCTTTACTGACACTAAGGTTAGGGAGTTTGATATTACTTAATTGCATAACCCATCTGCAGAGCTTTCTGGACAAGAATTTTGGTGGGGTTTATAATCTAATTCAGCTGCTCACTTGCTGTGATAAGGTGATTGTTTAATGTTTAATGTTTAATATTTTACAACCTTACTGATTTACAAAGTATTCTGTTTAACGGTTTGCGAGCTTCTCATCATGGCCAAATTTTGATGGTCAGAGTTTCATGTCTGGTTTTACTAGAATTTATGTAGATTTCGAACTGACATATAGAGCTGTTGGTAATATTATCAAAATGTAAAAAGTAGATTTCTAACAAAAGAAGTTTCACAGGATCATTGTTTAAAGCACGCTTCAAAAAGTTATAATACCACCAAGTGCTCGGGCAGTCCTCAAAGTGGAAAGGTACACAAAATTTTATGATTTTCTATATTAAGTTAGTGCATCTTATGGAGGTAATTGAAGGGCTTGTACAGTTCTTTAGTGATTTCCTATGTGTGATGCCTATTTTGATAGTTTATGTGTTGAAGTTTAATGTTATGTATTGTTATGCTTCGGCTTATCTTTGACTTAGCATGCCGGTTTTTGGGTGATTGTTTCCCTTTTGTTTCTATCTAGTACGTTACTGGGATTGTGCATGGCCACATGGCATTCAAACTTATAAACTGAAAAAAAAAACCAACAACTTATGAATCTAAGCACTAAAGATATAATAAACTGTTTGCTCATTGTTTTAACCTATTGTATTCAAGCCAATGTTCTTCGTTATTTTACTCTAATGTATGTTTTCTTTAAACCTTTGAAACTAATTATGAAAATTTTATAAACTTACATCGACAAGGTACATATTATGAACAGGTTAGGTACGTAAAATGGACAAAAAATGGATATATTGTGATAGACTTTCCAGTGAATATCGTGTTGGAGTTGATGAATTCTTGGAGTTTGCAATTCTTAATTCTGAAAATCGAATGTTAATTAGATGTCCTTGCGCCCGTTGTTGCAATATGGAGTTTCATACTCCTAAAGAGGTGAAGCTTCATTTGTTTCAGAAAGGCTTTCTCCAAACGTATTTAGTTTGGACTTGGCATGGTGAATCTAAACCTGTATCTCCTTCTGAAAATTGCCAAGACCTTCCACAAAGTCAACGTTTCAGATGTCATGACTATAGTGATGTAGTTGATATGGTTCAAGATGCGTATGAGCAATGTGATAAAGATCATAGCTCTTTCACAGATATGCTTGAAGATGCTGAAAAGCCATTATATCTAGGTTCTAAACATTCAAAGTTATCGGGTTTAATGAGACTGTATAATGTCAAAGGGAATTATGGGTGGTCTGATAAAGGATTTTCAGCTTTGTTAGAAGCTCTTGCTGATATATTACCAAAAAATAATAATCTACTCAAGTCTATGTATGAGGCAAAAAAAACAATGAAAGTGTTGGGCTTAGATTATGATAAAATACATGCATGTCCAAATGATTGCATTCTTTACAGGAATAAGTTTGCAAATCTTATTGAATGCCCAATTTGTGGACAATCTAGGTGGAAAAGAAAAAATGATGGTTCCAAACAATTGAGAAAAGGGGTTCCTGGGAAGGTGTTATGGTATTTTCCAATTATTCCTAGGTTCAAAAGAATGTTTCATTCACCACAGACAGCTGAAAACTTGATTTGGCATGCAAATAAGAGAATTGAAGACGACAATCTTCGCCACCCTGCTGATTCACCGGCATGGAAATTAATTGACAATAAGTGGCCTGAATTTTCCCAAGATCCTAGAAATCTTCGTTTAGCTCTCTCAAGTGATGGGGTTAATCCGTATAGCAATCAAAGCACCACTTATAGCTGTTGGCCCGTTACTTTGATAACATACAATCTCCCTCCATGGTTGTGTATGAAGAGAAAGTTTATGATGTTGTCTCTTTTGATATCTGGCCCCAAGCAGCCTGGAAATGATATAGATGTGTACCTACAACCTTAATCGAGGATTTAAAAACCTTGTGGAATGTAGGTGTTGATGTGTAATGGAAATGAAGAAGTATCAGGAGAGCTTTCAATTTATGACAGCGCAACTTGAGTATATGAATGCAAGGTTGAACGCCTACAGCAACACTGAAGTAGGTAGTTCTAACTTTCCCAAGGCAAAATCTTCAAGTGGCGCTTGCTTAGAGCTTGAACGTTCCCCGAGCATACTTGGAAAAAGAAAGGTTAATACATTTGGCGTC